>SNQJ01S0108193.1:16171-27751 GCA_010110895.2 Picea sitchensis
AGACAAGTCAAGGTGAATCCTACCAAAGTGGCCAGTAGGTTGTCACACGAAGGATTGATTACACTCATTGTTAAAGAGTCCTTAAAGAAGAAACAAGTCTACTGGAATTAATTCCTATTTTGGAATGAGTTCCAAACTAATTTGCAACAGGATGAAAAGGGTAAGAAGTCTGCTGCCAAGAAGTCAATCACCCCTAAGAAGAGTCGAAGAAAAAGGAAGGCTATCTCACCTCCAAGAGAGCCAACATAATCTTCCTCTGCCAAAAGAAAAAGAACCAAAAGGAAATTACAGCTCAGTAAAGAGGGCAAGCAGATCAAGGATCCTGCTAAAGAAGATAACCCTCTGAACATACCATACAGTGACTCAGAGCTAGAGCAGGAGTTGGCAGAGACACGGGGTGACCAACAGGTTGAGAAACTTGTAGAATATTAACTCAACTTGCCCTCACCAACTCCTCCAAATGAACACAATCAACCATTAGCAAAAGCTTCTTCAAGCAAACCTAAAGCATCTAGGACTCAAAAAATCAATAAACTTCTTAAACAGATTTATGAGATGGAAGTTTTAGAAAGAGTCATTAAAAAGGAAAATACAGAGTTGATTGAAAGAAATGCAGAACTGTATAACACTAATCAGATTCTCAAGGAAAAGCATGATAAAGTCAAGGACAGAAACAAGGTGTTGATAAGGGAGAATATGAAGCTATATCGACAACTTAGACTCCTAAGGCTAAAGTTAAAGGAATTTCAACCTCCAGTTCAGGATCATGCAGGTTTGGAAACCCTAGCCGAGTTAGCTACAACTATGGTGGGCATACCACAGTCTTCAACTCAGCAAGCTAAAGTTTCCAGACCTATACGAAGAAGAGAAGCATCATAAAAAAGACCTTGAACACTCATCGAGGTAGCAAGGTATTTCAATTTTGCAATTTTGAAATTTTGGTGAAACCTAAACTTTCGGTGGTTTAGGCAAATAGGACGACTGTTCATTAACCACTGAAAGCAAATCTTTTGACAATTAACGACCCAAAATCTAGCTATGTTAACCACTGAAACCTGTAACTGGCCAGATTGGGTGAAATTTTTCACAGATCGAGGTTTTACTAATCCAAATCATTGGAAAACACTTGTAATGGATAGATGTTGAATTATAGAGTCAGATTCAAGATCCATGTTGGTGTATAAGGATTAGAAAAGGTATCCAAGTTGGTTTTGGTATCTATTTTGGTGGCAACAAATTGGGGTTTGTTCACAGCTGAGCAAATTCAAATTTCATCTTTCACAAAGACTCATCAAACAGCCTTTGAGGGATTATCTACATTGCAGAGAGATTCTACATCATCTGAAGACCATGAAATGTGGGATTGACCTCATTTTGAGGATCATTCCTTATCTTGTGGAGTTTAGTTTTAACTTCCTATTTTTAGCATATCTAATCCACTCTTTTAGGATCTGAAAAACTGTTTGTAAAAGGCTATAAAGCCATAAACTTTAGATGAACTAGAGGTTCGATTTTGAGTTCTATATCCTACTATTTTTGTATGAAAGACATATTCTGAAATATATTAAGCCTGCAAGATTCTTTCATTTGTTGTTGTTAGACCCTCCTTCATCTTTGTCCATGCATATGAGTTGAATTCGTGCTTTGTCTCTATTTAATGGTCCTATGGTAACTGTCATCTTACTTTTGACTGCTAAGCAAGAATCATAAGCATCTTTGGCTAGTTTGTTGATCCATCATATATATGGTTTATGTATGTTTTAGTTAACTGATTAGTTTTCTTATCCACTTGTTATACAAACCTATCTGACAATAGCTCTTGACGGCCTTGTGTTGCATGATTATAGTTTGACTGTCTTGAAATACAATCTAGAGATTAAGATATTCATCTTGATCCAAACCCACACCTATTATTGAGAAAATAGTTTCAAAAAGATTAAGTTACCAGGCATCTCTGACTTATAGCCTAGGAGAGTTTCTTGGAGTGATAACAAATTGGCGCCATTGTCGAGGAAAGGAGATTGAAGCTTAGCTTCCTTGGGAGACGACAAGATCCAACTTTGATGATAGACAAAATTTGGACATTTATTGGGTTGTAAACATTTATCTGGTGACTCCATTGGAACGAAGTGGCTCCGAAAAGAGCTCACACCAGGGAAAATCAAGAAGGACCACTAGAAGCACCAGTTCCATACCCTGAGAAGATCATCAGAAAGGGAAAATATTTGCAAAAACAAACTTCTAGTTCTGCAAGAGCATCAAATCCAGGTATTCCAACTGACACTTCTTCTTTCATATCTAAAGAATCCCTTGCTGCTGAAACTAATAATTCTTAGAAAATTGATATTTTGTTTGAAAGACTGAAATTTGAAGAGCCTTCATCTCCCTCTGATGTTACAGACTCTGTTTTTTAGCATGATATCTCATCCAACCTTAAAAAATAAATTGTAGGATCCCCTTGGCGAAAAGAATCCTCTTCTTCTTCTTTGAATTCATCACCTACAAAACCTATAGAGGGTACCTTCTATATGCATACTAGTCTACCTATTCTCAAAGACATCCTATAAGATATTTTCTCTAAGGGTGAATAAATCCTGCCTTATTGCTTGGTGATTTTTACAGAGCCTCTTATTTCCCATCCAATTCAGAAAATTTTGCTCAAAGTGAAGTGAGGCAACCATTATTTATTGACTCAACTATCCCATCACCGCCTTCATCTTCTGAAAATTATTCTTCTGCATCAACCCTAAGACTGTCATGGTTGTCCCTTTGACCAAGATGGAACAAATTTTAGCAAATAGGTATGCCCCTCTTGTCTTTCCCAACCCCTTGTCTGCCATGCCAACTGGAGACTATCAGAAATATATGCCAAAGTTTACTAGATCTGGGGATTATACTACCGAAGAACACATAGAAGCCTTTTATGCTTATGATGAAAACATTAACATTTCAAAAGAAGATGTGTGGACTAGAGTTTTTGTGCAGAGTTTGGATGGCCAAACCAGGAAGTGGTTCAAAGAACTACCAGCAAATTCAGTGACGGGTATCGAATAGTTGGATGAGGTGTTTCTAAAACATTGGGGAGAAATAGGAGACCTCCTGTATTACATTTCTGAGTTCGGGAATCTAAGGAGGGAAATTGGGGAGTCAGTTTCAGACTTCACCAAAATATTTAATAAGATGTTCAGTAAGATTCCTGCTGAAATTAAGCCAATTGATGCATCAACAAAGATCACATTTTCTTCCTCTTTTGATCTTGATTTTTTTCTAATACTTAGAGAAAGAAGATCAGCCACACTTTCTTTAATGCAAGATGATGCTCTTGAAGTCGAATCAAACATTATGGTATATCAGAAATTGAAAGCAAAATTTGAGAGGAAAAATTTTCCTACCAAAACCCCTTCCTCTTCCAATATAAAAATGGAAAATATGGCTAAGATGTTGGACAACTTGACATCTGAAATGTCACAATTGAAGATTCAGAATCACCATACAGTCAAGACTAGAGAACAAAATGATTTTATTCCAAGGAATCCCAATGCATTCCCTTACAGAAGGAACAACCAGCCGGTCCAGATCCTTCAGAGAGACAAGAATGCAACTGATGATCAAAGAATCAGAACCCCCTTCCAAAATGCAGTGCTAGAAGAAGAACAGGATATACCTCATGATGAAGTTGAAGAAGTAGAGGACATAAATTGTTTTGGTGACGAAAATGATACCTCCTTTTTGACACAAGTAGATTACGAAGAAGCCAAGATGGATTAGGAGATTCATGAGGCAATTATTGAAGAAGTTGTCTACCTGACATATGATCAGCAAGGATATAATTTAAGATCTAAAAATGTTGTTCCCAAGCCATTGTTTGCTGCTCCTGGTAAGAAGAAAGAAGTTGCTACTAAACAGCCTACTGCCCCTGTAAAACATACCTCCACTCCTGCAAAATAGAAGCAGAAGCAATCATAGCCCCTAGCCAAGGAGAAATTCATTCTCAAAGCCCCTTCCAACGAGCTAAAAAATTATGATAAATCATCATATTCTTTTAATTTCGAATCAAAAATTCAAAAAGTAAAAATATCTATGCCATTAACTGAACTCATGAAGAATGATATTTTCAAGTCTGCCATCCTAAAGTCCCTTGAACCAAAGAACTCTCCATCTGCTGATTTTGTAAACTTACAGGATGAAAAGCCAACAATAACTATAGGACCTATGGTAGAAGATCGAGATGACTCTTGTCCACCTTTCTATATATCCCTAAATGTTCATGATAAGATCCTTCACAACTACTTGCTTGATTCAGGAGCATCTCATAATCTTATGCCCAAAGTAGTGATGGATGAACTTGGGCTTGAGGTCACCAAATCGTATCATGATCTCTTCTCTTTTGACTCTAGGAAATTCAGATGCCTCAGCCTCATAAAAGACCTTTTTATAGACCTTGCCCAATTTCCAATGAGAAGCATGGTAATGGATGTCGTGGTGGATGATATCCCACCCAAGTTCGGTCTCCTCTTGTCACGTCCATGGAGCAAAAGGTTGGGGGGTACCTTGCAAATGGATCTTTTGTATGCTACGATCCTAGTGTTTGGAGGAGAGTTAAAGAGACTCTAAAGAGAAAATCAACTTTCCTACATCATCAGTGACGCAAAAAATTCTGTAAATCATCCTATTTATGTTGTAGATATAGACTTTGGCTCATGTATTCTTCAAATAGATTATTCTCAATCAGCTCCTTTGCATCTTGTAAAGCCCACTAAACAACAAACTAATGAAAAGGGTGTTCCAGTTTGGACCGTGTATTTTGATGGTGCCAGTACCAAAGATTCAGCAGGTCCAGGGGTAGTCTTGATTTCTCCTTTGGGGGAGGCTATGCATTTGTCTTTTAAACTTGATTTCAAAACTACTAAAAATATAGCAGAGTATGAGGCTTTGATATTGGATTTAAAAACAACCAAGGAGATGGGAATTAAAGGATTAAATGTGTTCGAAGAAGTGGATCTCATCATACAACAAGTGAACAGTACTTTCCAAGCGAAACATGTCAGATTGAAGGCCTACAGGGACGAGGTATGGAAAATCATGGATTCTTTTCCATTTTTGACATTTCTTATATACCCAGAGGTATGAATCAGCTTGTTGATTCCCTTGTTGTTTCATCCAGACTTTTTATCCCTCCCATGCCTCCCCAGCTCAATTATGAAATCCAAGTCAAATATAGACCATCTTTGCCTGATAATATTAAATATTGGAAAGTTTTTCAGGATGATGATAAGCTTAGTAGATTTCTCCAGGTGATAGATGAATTTTTTGATATGCATGTTGACCAGCAAAATCAAAATGTAGAGGAATCCCAGAAGCCTAAGCTAAAACCAAAAATTGGATCAACATGATATTGTTCAACTGCTAAATAATTATATACCTCGGGGTTTGGTACCTCTTGAGAAGCTTTTTGATCATAACGATGTTCCCTACAAACCAGATAAGAAGGAACAAGACCCTGCTATCCATGAGCACAACATAGGAAGCCAAAGCTAGCCTAAATTCATAAGTCTATAAGTTGAATTGACCGTTGATCAGAAATCTGAATATTGCAGCATTTTGAAAGAATTCTCTAATGTTTTCACTTGGAAATACAGTGATCTGAAAACTTATGACCCTGAGATCATTCAACATAAGATCCCACTTGAAAAGGATATCATCCCTTTCAAACAAAATCTCGGACCTATCAGTCCTCTTCTTTTTCCTGTAATTGAAAGAGAAATCAAAAAGCTTCTTGACGCAAAGATCACAATCCCTTTAAGATACTCTAAATGGATTACAAATCTAGTAATAGTGAGAAAGAAAAATGGTGAGGTCAGTTTATGTGTGGACTTTAGAAACCTAAATAGATGCTCAAAGAAAGATAACTACCCCCTACCTAAGATGGAACATTTGCTGCAAAGAATTTTAGGGGCTACTATTATGTCTTTCCTGGATGGTTTCTCTGGCTACAACCAGATTTTTGTCCATCTTGATGACCAAGAGAAGACTGCTTTTACTACTCCTTGGGCTACCTTCATGTATGCCAAGATTCCATTCGGATTAATGAATGTTGGGGCCACTTTTCAAAGGGCCATGGACATATCTTTTGTGGGTGAGAAGGACAAGTTTGTCCTCATCTATCTTGATGACATTACAGTTTATTCCAGCAGTCATGAGGAACATCTAAAACATTTGAAAAGAGTATTTCTGAAGTGTAGGCAGTTTGGAATTTCATTGAATCCCAAAAGGTCCCATTTTTCTCTCAGAAAAGGCAAGCTCCTAGGCCACATTGTTTCAGTGGAAGGAGTGAAAATTGATCTGGCTCGGGTGGAAGAAATTCAGAGGCTGTCCTTGCCAAGGTCAAAAAAGGATATCCAATCTCTACTCGGTAAGATTAACTTTGTTAGAAGATTTGTTCCAAATTTTGCCGAGCTAGTAAAATACATAACATGTATGTTAAAAAATGGATCTAAGATAAAATGGATAGACAATGCAAGGAATTCATTTCAGGATATCAAACAGGCAATCATGTAATCTCCGACTCTAAACAGCCCAGATTGCAACAAGATTTTCTATATTTTTTCCTTCACTTCTTATGACACGGTGGCAGTAGTCTTGTTACATAAAGATGATGATAGTATGGATCACCCTATCGCCTTCTTCAGCAAAACACTCAGAGATGTTGAACTAAGGTATGATCCTATTGAAAAACAAGCCTATGCTCTCATAAAATCTTTAAAAACTTTCAGAGTTTATATCCTCCATGCAAAATTTATTGCATATGTTCCTTCGTCCTCCATGAAGGATGTTTTGACTCAGCCTGACATTGATGGGAAGAGAGCTAAATGGATCGCAAAGTTGATCGAGTTCGACATAGAAGTAAAGTCCACTAAATTGGTAAAAGGCCAGGGCCTTTCCAAGCTTTTGACGGAAGAAAACCATGAGCTGCTGGACATAAATTTCATGGGAGAAAATTCAACAATTTTGTAGACGGCGGTGACAGCAGAAAGACAACATAATGGCCAACAGGTGGCGGAGAATTTGTCTTCTTGTGAGTGGTACTCAAGTATAATTCATTTTTTACAAAAGTTGGAGGTTCCTCCTGAACTTAGCATGACTCAAGCTCGAGCTCTTAAGCTTAGAGCCATCAAATTTTTCATTTACAATAATCTGTTGTATTGGAAAGACCCTATTGGTTTACTACTTAGATGTTTAGACAAGGAAGAGTCAATTGAAGTTATACATCAATTTCATTCAAGTATTTTTGGAGGTCACCATTACTGGAAGACCACAACTCATAAAATCTTAAGGGCTGGGTATTATTGGGCTTTTCTATTTTCAAATGTGTGTGCCTTCGTCAAAGCTTGTGATAAATGTCAAATATTCACAAGAAAACAACAGCTAAAATATCTACCCCTGAGACCTATTGTAGTGAATGGCCCTTTTCAGCAGTGGGGTTTAGATTTTATAGGTGAGATCAATCCTTTGTCTAGTGGTCAACATAAATGGATCTTAGTAGCTACCGACTATTTTACAAAATGGATAGAATCATTTCCCACCAGGAACACCACTCATCAAGTTGTCATGAAACTTCTTTATGAAAACATTCTGAGCAGATTCGGTTGCCCCAAAAGGCTGGTAACAGATAATGCAACAACTTTCAAAGCTGATGCATTGGTCGACATGTGTGAATCGATGGGCATCCAATTTGTACATTCTACCCCCTACTACCCTCAAGGTAATGGCCTAGCTGAATCATCTAATAAGAGTCTAATCAGAATCATCAGAAAGTTGTTAGAGGAGAACAAAAAGAATTGGGACTCTAAACTAAAATTTTCTCTATAGGCAGACAGAGTAACTATCAAAAAATCCATAGGCACTTCTCCATTCAAATCGGTCTATGGAACTGATGCTATTTTTTCTTTTCAGCGAATTTTACTAGTGGCTAAATTCTTTCAGGACGAGCAAACTGAGTCAAATGATATGATAAGAAGAATGCTTGATTTGGTAGAACTGAAGTAGGTCCAAGAACAACTGGTGGACAAATCAGAGGCTCATCAAAAGAGAATCAAGGATACTTTTGACAGGAAGGCAAAGGTTGATAACTTTCAGATTGGTGATTGGGTTCTGAAATGGGACGCCCTCAAGCAGGATAAAGGTAAGCACAACAAATTTGATTCTTTGTGGACAGCCCCTTTCATGATAACTCAAGTACAACACAACACCACATTCATTTTGAAAAGTTTGGGAGTTGAAGGAATGTTCGGTGACTCGGTCAATGGGCGATTTCTGAAACTCTATTTTGTTTAAGGCTGTGAAGCCTGGTCATTGTAACTTTATTTTTTCTTTTATAGAATAACTCCATGCCCAATGGAAACACTAGTAGATAGTTTTAATTTTTCTTTTTTAGGAAAGACATTGGTTCTGTGGCTCTTGAAGCCTCACAGAGAGGTGTTCATCCCCAATAGGAGCCAGTGTTATCTCCTCAAATAAATTGATTGATATTTTTCTTTTTAGGTGATAGAGTGTGGTCCAAAATTTTATTTGAAAATTTCTTTAGGTGTGTTAGGGAGTCTATTTTCTGTAAATAAACTCATAAAAAACATTTGATTTGGTTTGGTCAAGCAAAGAAAGAATCTCAGGTTTCGGTGGTTTAGGCAAGCCTGAAAAGGTCTCATTAACCACTGAAAGCCTTCGCTTTTGGTAGTTAAAAGGAAAAAACAAAAGCCCATTTAGCAACCGAAAAGGTTTCTACGTGGAAAAAGAAAAGCCCGTGCTTACACACGTTTCAGCTGTTATTTGGCACAAACATCAAACAGTAACCTCCGAAAATTGATAGAATTGGTGAGGTAAGATGCTATCATCACACTTGATCGGGTTTTGATTCTCTATAGTCCTTTCAAATCACCACTTGTCACTTCACATGAAATCTCGCCATAACACAGAAATTCATGAGTTGAGTTTCTATTGACTATATTGTTGATGCACATGGCCTTTCATAACTTCAAGTCCCAAGAAGATTTTCTCATAATGACTCCACTTAACTATGTTTTCGAATCCATTGATTTAAGAATCAAGTTTGAAGTTTTGTGCAATCTTGTAATTTCATTATCAAACCCAGTTTTCAGTCAATTATCGTTTCACCATATAAAGCTCGATTTCTGTTGTTGTTCACCAATCCATCTGTGATCCAATTTCAAGAAAGCCTGAGTCTTCAGGTAGCATTAAATTCTTTCAACCCTGAGTTCAATTATATATGTTGCATTAAGTTAAATTCTCAGCTATAATCAAGCCCGCATTTGTTATTAGAATCTGTTGAATATTTGGCTTATCAAACTCTGTGTCATCCTTGCTCTGTGCCTTATAACTCGACATACACCATCTGTGCCTTCTAAAATTTAAGTGTTTTGTCTCCTATTTCGTAGGTTTTTGGCTAAATTGCAGGGATAGTCAACCAACTCATCAGATGCCGAAAGTTGGGCCAATTCTCAGGTTCGAATTAGATGGAACGTGGTATCTAGAGGCACACCCTAAGGTGGCCAACCTTTTCAAACTAGTTGGTGTGATCTCATACTGTGAGAATCTTGAAGACTTTCACCAATAGATTTCTAAAGCATTTGCATTATCATATGATAGGAGGACAGTTGTTATTGGTAAGGAGGAATTCATGATAGATGAAGCATCCATCACTGAGGTCACTGGTCTCCCTAGAACAGGGGAATCTTGGTTCAAGACCACTATACCCGCAAACATTGAGTTCATATCATATTTACATCCTCAACATAAAAATCTCATCTGGAATAAAAACATACCAATCTCGGTTCTTGAGCCTAAATGGAAAACTCTACTGAAAGCAATTTTTGTATATATCACCTGTGAAGGCAGGTATAATAGGGTTATGTCCTACCACTTCAAATTGTTGAATCACTTCACAGGCAGATCACCTATCAATCTACCCTTCTACCTGCACAAAGCTCTCACAAAAATGGCTAGACAAGTCAAGGTGAATCCTACCAAAGTGGCCAGTAGGTTGTCACACGAAGGATTGATTACACTCATTGTTAAAGAGTCCTTAAAGAAGAAACAAGTCTACTGGAATTAATTCCTATTTTGGAATGAGTTCCAAACTAATTTGCAACAGGATGAAAAGGGTAAGAAGTCTGCTGCCAAGAAGTCAATCACCCCTAAGAAGAGTCGAAGAAAAAGGAAGGCTATCTCACCTCCAAGAGAGCCAACATAATCTTCCTCTGCCAAAAGAAAAAGAACCAAAAGGAAATTACAGCTCAGTAAAGAGGGCAAGCAGATCAAGGATCCTGCTAAAGAAGATAACCCTCTGAACATACCATACAGTGACTCAGAGCTAGAGCAGGAGTTGGCAGAGACACGGGGTGACCAACAGGTTGAGAAACTTGTAGAATATTAACTCAACTTGCCCTCACCAACTCCTCCAAATGAACACAATCAACCATTAGCAAAAGCTTCTTCAAGCAAACCTAAAGCATCTAGGACTCAAAAAATCAATAAACTTCTTAAACAGATTTATGAGATGGAAGTTTTAGAAAGAGTCATTAAAAAGGAAAATACAGAGTTGATTGAAAGAAATGCAGAACTGTATAACACTAATCAGATTCTCAAGGAAAAGCATGATAAAGTCAAGGACAGAAACAAGGTGTTGATAAGGGAGAATATGAAGCTATATCGACAACTTAGACTCCTAAGGCTAAAGTTAAAGGAATTTCAACCTCCAGTTCAGGATCATGCAGGTTTGGAAACCCTAGCCGAGTTAGCTACAACTATGGTGGGCATACCACAGTCTTCAACTCAGCAAGCTAAAGTTTCCAGACCTATACGAAGAAGAGAAGCATCATAAAAAAGACCTTGAACACTCATCGAGGTAGCAAGGTATTTCAATTTTGCAATTTTGAAATTTTGGTGAAACCTAAACTTTCGGTGGTTTAGGCAAATAGGACGACTGTTCATTAACCACTGAAAGCAAATCTTTTGACAATTAACGACCCAAAATCTAGCTATGTTAACCACTGAAACCTGTAACTGGCCAGATTGGGTGAAATTTTTCACAGATCGAGGTTTTACTAATCCAAATCATTGGAAAACACTTGTAATGGATAGATGTTGAATTATAGAGTCAGATTCAAGATCCATGTTGGTGTATAAGGATTAGAAAAGGTATCCAAGTTGGTTTTGGTATCTATTTTGGTGGCAACAAATTGGGGTTTGTTCACAGCTGAGCAAATTCAAATTTCATCTTTCACAAAGACTCATCAAACAGCCTTTGAGGGATTATCTACATTGCAGAGAGATTCTACATCATCTGAAGACCATGAAATGTGGGATTGACCTCATTTTGAGGATCATTCCTTATCTTGTGGAGTTTAGTTTTAACTTCCTATTTTTAGCATATCTAATCCACTCTTTTAGGATCTGAAAAACTGTTTGTAAAAGGCTATAAAGCCATAAACTTTAGATGAACTAGAGGTTCGATTTTGAGTTCTATATCCTACTATTTTTGTATGAAAGACATATTCTGAAATATAT
>SNQJ01S0108194.1:13246-24616 GCA_010110895.2 Picea sitchensis
ATATTTGAAATTTTAGTTTATAATTAAAATTTTAATAAAATTATTTAAATATTAAATAAATTAAATTTATTAATAAATAATATAATAAACTTGTTTAAGTGTATTTTTAATTAAAATATATATTTTAATCAATGTTGTATTTGGAATTTTAATTTATAATTAAAAAGTGTATAGATTACAAATTGAATTTTAATGATAAAATCAAAATTCTATTCATTTAAAATTAAATTTTCTGTTTAATTTAAAATTTTAATAATAATAAATTTTAATTATTAATTATTAATACTATCAAAAAAATTTAATAATAAATTTTTTTAATTATTAATTATTAATACTATCAAAAATCATATCAGAAGGAGGTTTTTTAGAATGTTTCTTTAAAGAAGAGATTCCACTTGAATGTTTTTTTAAAGAAGAGCTTCCACTCGAACTAGAAGAAGAGGATGAAGATGACGGGGATGGAGGAGTCTTAGGAGGGTCACCACCACTTCCTTGTCCTTCAACTTTTGTAGTTGTTTCCGATGGACCACCTTCCTTGTCCTTCTTTCGGTCCCTGTACAATTCTTCTACCATATATTCCATCGCCTTGAATGGTTCAAAGAAAGCCTCCTGAGAACCAAAAGGTTGTCCTTCTCTCGGTGGCACCATTTCTCATCTTCAAAAACGTGTCCAATGTTGGGATTAACTTCTTCAAGTGATCCTTCACCATGCCTGAGCTTGAGCCTAGTTAACATTCACCACTTTGCAAATCTTGTTAAACCTACTCTGAAACCAAACTTGATCCGAAAATCCACCAACTTAATTTAAAAATTATAAGTGTGTGAATTAACTTAGCTCATTTTAAAATCTCATACACAGAGGAAAGTGTTGAAATTGAGAAAATATACAGCAAAAAATAAAAGAACTAAGACAACAAGGTTGATAATGGAGTTCACCCATCATGGGCTACGTCTTGGGGTCCGCTTCCAATGAGTGATCGCTCCATTAATGATGCTAAATTCTTAATTACATCAAATAGGACTCCAACCTAAAAAAATCTCGTTCTTTGATCTGCTAAAAATGTTTTATAAGCTTGGCCTAACCTATTTCAAATCTCAGTTTTTTGCCAAAAATTAGCTTACAAACTCATATTCTCCAAAATTCATATAGCAAAATTATGCCTTAAAATAACATAGGCATTGAACCAATTTACAAGTTATATCCCCATGGTGCAATGGTCAAAACTTTGGGTTATAAGCAATGGGTCGACAATTCAAATCTCATACCCATTGAGATTTTGTCCACCCAAATCACTATAACCATAATATATGATTTACCATAACAAGTTATACGATGAGTGCGTTGGTTAAATCATTGGTGTATTAGGGTAGAGGTTGCGGGGTCAAGCCCACAGACCTCCCAGTTTGGGATTTAGTTACAACAACATTGCTTTAAATATAACTTTTTCATTATTCATTGCTTTAAATATAGTAGTTGGTTGTTGGCGTTGAGGTCGAGGGTTCGATCCACCTACCGACAATTCTGGAGTTGATAAGGCCCTTTTTTGGTAAATCATGGCTGCCACATGGCGACAATGTCACTACCCAGTCACCTGCAGACGTCACTGCCACATCACTACCAACTATCAATGTCATGTCATCCTGTCGTGTTTCCACCTTTACTACCACGTCAACCTGCCATATAGCCAAGTCAGCCTACCATGTCATCATACATACAACCTAGTCAACCTATCACATCAACATTGATATGGTCCATTACACATGCCATGTCAACATCCATACTACCACATGTCACAACCGTACTACCACCTATCACTATCAGTACTACCATGTGTCACGACCATACTTCCATGTGTCATCATGTGATGATTCCACATGTCACCCCTATCGTCATTTTTGCCTGTTTTGCCAAAACTTCAAAATGCGATAACTTTCGCATACAATGTCTATTTGAGCCTGTTCAAGTTGCGTTGGAAATCTCTCGTCGAGATCTTCGACATTGAGACCTTTTCATCCACCTGGATTATTCCTCCCCACTCAAATATTTTTCACCACCATGGTACCGGTTTCATTCGAAATAAAGTAAGAGTCTTGTCATTTGTCCAATATCGTCCATCCATCCTGCTCGAAAAATGATCATCTGACTCATTATAACAAAGATGAAAACCAAAATAGCAATTTTTATCAAGTTAATCATCCCTTCCATTTCCCAAACATTAATATTCATTGTTGCAACTTCTAGTCATATTCCACTGACTATTAGAAAACCAACAACAAATTGAATATAAAAATGAAAAGAGAATGAATCAACAACATTTTTGTCCTTCTTAACTGGAGAAACATTAACCAATAGATATATTTTACTTTCAACCATAGACTATAAACCTGGATCCTGGACACTTTCATGCAACATCATCTCATTATGTACTTCTTGTGAATCCTGAAATATCTCATTATATTTAGCATCAAACTTAACTACTTAATTTCTAGGATCACATTCTTCATCAACTTTTATAGGCCATGGTGACAAGTTCTTGCTTTGCGATGATGGTGTTTTCATTTACCTAGTACTAACAATAGATAAATTAGTCTTCATCTGATGATCTCTCATAATGAACTCAATCACATCTTTGAAAATATGATACGTGTTATGTTCCCTGTAGAAAATAGCCTTTCTGTCATATAATTATGGACTTCCCAAAACAATCCTGCAAATGTCAAGTGTAACCACATATAACTCTACCTCATCTATGAAACTAGATGTGATTACAAATCTTAATTTTGCATTTCTTAGTCATTAGAAATTTGTGTCCTATGGTTTTGGGTCAAAGCCCGAGGAAACTTCTCATACTTTCTCACTAGTGGTTAATAAATACTTATGGTAACTAACTTTTGGAAGATATGAAGGAAAGCATACCTGAAATCCTACATTTGAAGTATATCCAACTTGATGTCTTTCACTATGGAATTACTTCACAACAACCCTTTGAAATTCCTACAGACAAAGAAGTATGCAACTACAAATAGGTAGTTACCTGCTAACAAACTAAATATAACTTGTTCAATTTAGAAGTTATATTCAAAACAAGATACATATAATCTTATGCAAAACATGAATCAACACAAAATATGGAATGAGAATGAGAGATCCTTATTAATAACAACAAAGGGGTTGGTTACAACCTTGTTGGTTTCCCACAACCCCCAGGTTTTATTTAATCAAAATCTAGGGTCCTCGAAATTTTACTTGGATTATTATTCTTTTTTTCCTTTGAATTGATTGTATTAGTATTGGTTTGATTTGTTTCGAAGTTGGTTTGAGTTTATATTCGAGATCCTTTATTAATAACAACAAAAGGGGTTGGTTACAACCTTGTTGGTTTCCCACAACAACCCCCTTATTTTTATTTAATCAAAATCTAGGGTCCCTCTAAATTTTACTTGGATTCTTCGTTGTTTCCCTTTGACTTGATTGGAGTGGTATTGGTTTGCTTTGCTTCAAGGTTGGTTTGAGTTTATATTCTTTTCTTTTGTTTGGTTTGAATTTCATGAAATTCAAATGTCATTTCGGTTTTTTTTCTACAGAGTTTTGATGTTGATGGACGAGCTTCATAATTTGGGAGTTTGTTATTACCTCTTCCTTATTGAATTTATATTTTATGAGAATGGCTTGGTTGAAGACATGGATTAATAATAATGATTTTACAGGAAGACAGTTTATTGCAACACCTTTTCTATGACATTTTTTCACATTTGATCAAATTTGAATGAAGGAGAGACGAGCATAGAAATCTTAATTATTTAAACGAAACATCAATTTTTATCAACTGCTTACTTTCGTTTAAATTATGATTATGTTTTCATCTTTTGCTCATTAGCAAGTTTGATTATTCTGAATAATGGGTTCAATACGTCATCAAATAATATCTTGGTTGGTTTCTCATTTTCACAAAATCATTTGGTGGGTTTAATTAATTAAATTATTTTGTCATTTTGCATCTCATTTCAAAATAAAAAAGGAATTATTTATCATTTGTTTGATTTTGTGGAAACCCAAAATTAATATTTTTCTCCTCTCCATCAACTTGAAACTTCTAGAATTTTAAGATCATATTTGAAAGAAAAATATAAACAATATTTGTTTACAACTTATAGTTAGTTTAAATTCATTTTAATTTTATTGTTCTTGATTTTGTTTTATTCACAATTTTTAGGTTATTAATTTGGTTTATTTTTGTTTCACAAGTTTATATTATAAGTTATTTGGTACGGATCTAATCATGGATTGATTTTATTATCTTAATACATTCAAGATAATTGATCCAAAAATAACATCGGATTGTTGCAAATAATTTATGAGCAACAATAGATAAGATTTGGAAATGCGTTCAAGAACAAACAGGCAATTTTGCGGGACTGATTGCAACCAAATCATGAGGACTTTGAAGAAACCCATCTGCGGAATGGACCCATTTATCTTACTCGCGAGAGTTTTCCCAAACAAATGCGAGATTTGAGAGATATTTTTTGTTTCTTTACGAGGCAAATTTCAGGTGGCGGAAATTATTAGTGATGCCCAGACTATTCATTCATTGCATAAATATATGAGAAAGTTCAGAGCCCGAGGAGATCCAAGAAATTCAGAGGAGGATTTTTATCCTTTTTTTTTTTTATATTATTTATTTTGTAAACTTTTTCTCTTCAAATGGAGTAACAGATGGTTGGCATTTTGGGAGAATGGACCAGTATTTTCAAAGAAGAATTTGAAATTCCAAATTGCTTAATGGTTTTTGTCCTATGAGTAAAATGGTTTGGTTTTCATTATAATATCTTCATATTCTTTGAGTAATTGATTATGATTTGATTTAGTCTATTTTATCAATACATGATTAATTGTTATCATTTATGTATTAATTTTGTCAGTCTTTAACAGTCTATTATCCCAATTATCTTGATCTTGGTGATTGTATTATTTTTTATACAAATCTTGTATTATATTGAGTTTATTCATGTAATTGAGATTTGTAGAGATATAAATGTTCAATTGAGATTTTTCTTATTGTCGATTAATCTATTATATCTTCACTAAAGATCATGATTTGAAAGTTGTTCTTTCTGCATTTTAAATAAGATTTAAACTATTAGTCAAAGTGATTTTATCCTGACACTGTCATAATCTTATAATTATACAACCTTCTGCTATAGATTTCTCTTAACATACAGGTTGTTGGAGCAGCGTTATAAAGGAAGACACAACCAAAAGTTCTCTTTAAATACTGGCATGATTTTCTTTTTTGTTTTGATTTATATTTTGTGAATGTAAATTAACATTTAAGCTTAAATACTTTGTTTGTTTAAGTTAAAACATTATTATTTACATTCATTTATTTTCTATTTTTAGTTTCAAGATTAAAATTAGATTAATAGTATGTTCTAAATCTATTTAATTTTTCCTGAGATTTGGTTCTATTGTACAACCTTAGTTTACAAGGTTTCTCGTAAATCTTGCACCTGCTTATATGTATATGGTGTATATAAAAGTGATAATAGTGAATGTATATAGTAGATCTTCGTTAATGCATATTTAGTTATTTTATTTTCTTAGTTTAGATTAGATCCCTTTATCGGTTAACTGAGCCTTTAAACCCGTCAGGGGTAGTTATTCCAAACGGATTGGGTTATTTAGACAACCTCGGACTGGACTATTCCCTTCTAGTTGACGGTGTGCCATAAACGTCTGTCAACAAACCTGTAACCATTGTGGCATGGTCCTGAAACTATGCTCCAAGTTCCTCCACCCAAGGTTGAAGATGTATAGGAGTGCCTCCAACACTCTGCACTCTAGCAAGTCCTGTTGAAATTATTACTCCAACACGTAGGTACTTTTTTATCTAGTGATTTCCTTACTACAATCATATTAGCAGCTCACAAAACTATAATACACTACTAAAATATTCAACTCAATATCATGCAGCGGAAGCATAAACTAGGAAACCAAATCAAGCACACATGAACACCATATTTTTTTTGGTAGATACCCCTCGAAAAACCCTGGAGGGAAAACCAGTGCTGAGAATGATTTTATTATGCTAAAATGAGGGATCTTGTAATAGGGATAATGGCCCACTGAAAGAAATACAACTGCAGACTAACCTGGAAAGGTTTGACCTAATGTATGACCAGTTCTAGCATGTTTTCCAAGGTATCCATGACTTGCCCTTTTGTGACCCGCATATATCCACTGTGACCTGAAGATGTGCACAAAAAACAAGTACCGAAAGCTATGTACGGTCCAACTCTCTCATGTGGCCTCCTTCAACCAAAACCCATTTACGTATGCCTTTTTTCTCTCTTCTCCTTGACCTGTATGATCTCTAGATGAAAGTCCTTATTCACCTATCCAAGATCTTGAACCACAATCCTTCATGATTCAATACTTTGTGTGTCAACTCTCTCAAAACAACTCTTGTCAAGTGTCTTTCTCCTTCACCCTAGCCTTTGTTTTATAATTGTGAGTTATAATGTATTTATAATATCACTTGAGAATTAGATTGTATGCGAAGACTACATGCTAAGATTGCATTTTAAGTAATTTTAGTACTTTCCTCAAATAACTCAATTAACTAATTACATAATTAATTAATAAAAGAAATTTACTTTAATAATTGCTTTAACTAAATTAAATTCAAGAGTAGAAGGCTTTGGACGTTTTTCACACATCTAGACACATAGACCTATGCAAAAATACATGTATGATGCTACCACTAATGTCAACACTCCCTCTTAGCAAGGCAGGTATTCTGCACCACTCAAAGTTTATCTCTAAAGAATACAAACTTCCCTTTCTCCAAGGGCTTGGTTAGAATATCTACAACCTACTCATATGTGTAAATATACTGAAGATTCAGTGTTCCTTTATGGATCCTATCCCGAATGAAGTGATATATGATCTCAATATGATTGGACCTATCATGGAATACTGGATTCTAAGAGATTTTGATGCAACTTTGATTATCGTAGTATATCACCATAGGCTCCAACTCTTGACCAAATAAACCTGTAAGCAATTTTCGAAGCCAAATGGATTCAAAGCTAGCCATACTCACTTCTATATACTCTACATTTTTTGAACTGAGTGCTACAGAAGTAAGCATCCTATTGAACTAAGCATTCATTGTTAATCCCAAGCTGAAGTAGCACCTCGAGGTTCTCTTTTTTTCTATAGCATTGTCTTCTCAATCCGAGTATGTATATCCCTAAAAATCTACTCCATATCCTCCAAGATATCTCGATCCATACTCCATTGTACCTCTCAAGTACCTGAGCACATGCTTTGTTGTGATCCAATGCACATGCCTTGGCTCTACCATGAACTGACTCAAGGTGTTCATAGAAAAACAAATATTTGGTTTGGTGTTGACCAAATACATCAAGGACCCTACTAGCTACTTGTATATTCTAGGATCCACCAACTCTGAATCTGAAGTGTCAATATTCTTCATATTAGTAATCATATGTGTATCCATTGGTTTACAGTCCTCCATCCTGAATCTCCTCAAGATATCTATTGCATACTTCCCTTGTCCAAGGAAGATCTCTCCCAATACCTGACATACCTCTAACCCCAAGAAATAATGCATCAAGCCAATGTGCTTGATCTCGAACTCACTAGCCAAATATTCTTTGCACCTTGCAATAAGCTCCTATGCACTTGTGAGAAATAAATCATCAATGTATAGAACTAAGATGAGAGGATCCTCTCCATCAAGTATGAAGTACAAGTTAGGATCTGTCTCACTCTTGGTAAATTCCATACTCTGCAATTATCCATCGATCTTGGAATACCACACCCCATATGCATGTTTGAGTCCATACAAGGCTTTCTTAAGCCTACACACATGAGAATCCCTCCCATGTACCTCAAAGATCAGAGTTTTCTCTATGTATACTTCCTCCTCAATGATATTGTTGATGAACATTGTTTTCACATCCATCTAATGTATCCTCCACTTCATAACTGAAGAAATAGAAATAAAATCTTGAATAGAATCATACCTAGCGACTAGAGAAAATGTCCCCTTGTAGTCCACTCCCTCTTTCTGGGAGAACCCTCTTTCCACAAACCTCACCTTGAACTTTTCTATGTTTTCATCTACAACATGCCTGATCTTGTATATACACCTAGAACTCACAACTAACTTCCCCTCTGGTCTCGACACTATGTCCTAAACATCATTTATCATAATAGAGGTGTACTCCTCTACCATGGCATCTTTCCATACCTATTGATTTGATGTTTCCTTGAAACTAGAAGGCTCAACATCAATGATTCCACTCATAAGAACCATATAGTTCATAAACTTCTTCAGAGGCATGCGCTCTCTGGCCACACTCCTAGGAGCCTCACCAACATCCCCCAATGTTTGTACTAGCCACTTGGGTCTCCTGAGAGGAATATAATGGGATTCTCCTCTCCACCTTAATTATGAACTGCAAATTGTTTCTCATCCTTCAGAGCCTGCTACTCCTTGTCATATGTCACTACTTATGACTTATGAGTACTCCTAGATGTTAGGTTCTTTTTGAACTTCACATCTCTTCTCACAATTGTCTTCCTCTGCACTGCAAATAAGATCTTGTAAGCCTTTGAGGTCTCGTTGTACCCCAAAAATATACCCTTATGTCTTGAAGGCTCTAGCTCCATCCTCTTCTCCATTGGCACATGGATGTAAACTGGAAAAACAAAGATCCTGATCAAGAGTCCTATCCCTGGCTTCACCCCTGAGAATGCCTCCTCCGGAGTCTTGTCCCCCAATATCCTTTGAGGACTCATGTTATGCACATACACCATCGTATTACAACCCTATTCCCACAAAAACATGGGCAACTCTTGATCATGTATCATAGCCTTGGAAGAACCAATTATGGATCGATTGTTTCTCTCCACAACCCCATTCTGTTGAGGGTTGTATGAGATTTTCATCTCCCTCTTGATCCCTACCTCCTTTCGGAAATACTTGAATTCATTGGAGGTGTACTCTCCCCCATTATCCAACCTCATGACCTTAATCTCCATCCTTGTTTGGTTCTCTACCTGAGCTCTAAACTCTCTAAATCGACTGAAGACATCATCCTTGGTCTTCATAAAGAAGATCTAGGTTTTCTAAGAAAAATCATCAATAAACCTCACATAGTATGATGATCCCTATAATTATGCTACTGACATCGGCCCACTCACATCTGAATCGATAATATCTAAGATCCCCTTGGACCTACTCTTGTTGCTTGGAAAATCATCCTTGTAATTTTTGTCAAGTGCACACTCCTTGTTGCTCAATGCTGAACTCTAGAAGACTTGTAACAATCTCCCTCATAATCGAAAATGACCTATAGTGTAGGTGTCCCAACCTCTTGTGCCACAACTCACATAGGTTGTCACTATTGTGTATCAAACCCTGAACATGATTACCCTACAAATTGTATAAGGTTCCCTCTCTAACACCAACGACCACTGCATTGTATGGGCTATCTTTCTCTAAACATATGAGTAGCTACCCTTTCTGAAAAAGTGACGAAAAAATCCATGTTCTCCATAGCTGAGACTGAAAGAAAATTTTCTTCAAACCTAGTACGTAAAGAACATCATGGGAATATAACAAACCTCTTGACGCAAGATAGAACGTAATTGTTCCCTCTCCCTTCACTACATACCTATCATCATCATCAAGCTCCACATGAACCTTTGAGTCCTTCTCTTCCATACTGCTAAATAGCTCATGTGCCTCTATCATATGACAAGATGCACCACTATACAAGAACTTAACACTCCTCACTATTGTGTTAGTAGAAAGGCAAGAAATCATAAAGTAATCATTCTCAAAATTTGTTGCAAACTCATCAAGTTGTGTCTCTATTGATGTTGCTTTTTGCATCTTTTCACTACCCTTCTTCGTCTTCTTTGGAAACTGAGATGCTTAATGCCCATTCTTATGACATGAGAAGTACTTGATTTTACTCAAGTCCTTCATCTTCCCTGGATGTGATGATCCTCCATCACTGCTACCCTTGTTAATAGAACTCTTTCCTTTTCCCTTCCTTATCTTACTGACAAGGGACAAGTTCTCTTCACTACCTCCTTTCTTGCCTCCTTTAGACTCTTCCCGAGTCTCTTCCTGGATGCAATCATCCCAAAGTCTCTTCCAATTTGGGAGATTCTCTGAAAGATAAACTCATTTGACAAATGGTTCCCATGACTTGGGACTACCATTCAATGCCACATTTATGAGATATGTGTCCTCTATTTTCTCCCTTATGGATGCAATTTGATCACACACTTGTGTGATCCTCATGAGATATCTAGTAACATTATATGATCTAGACATATGAACCTATCTGATTTTATTCCTTAAGATCATCTTCCTATTCATGTTCTTGATTTGGAATAAACTTACCAAGGCATAAAACATATATTTGGTCATCATTTTCGCAGTTAGGTGAGGAATCAGATGATCCTTCACTGAATCCAAGAGGACCCTCTCTTCTTTGATCTCCTTCTTGTTGTGAGCATCTAAATTTGTTGGATCTATCGTTGGAGTAACTACTTTATCCACTAACTCCCAAAACTCATACTCCTTCAATGCAAAATTAACTCTTGATTTCCAGGATAGGAAGTTGGATGCTCCATACAATCTGTCTTCAACTCTCAATGGTGTTTATGCCATCCCTAAGACCTAATGAACTGCCCTGGAAATAAGATGTTGTTGGAAAACTGACTATGTACTGATATGGATTCCCTTCAGAGCATGTGCTCTGATACCATGTTGAAATTATTACTCCAACACCTAGGCACTTTGTTATCTAGTGATTTCCTTACTACAATCAGATTAGCAGCTCACAAAACAATAATACACTACTAAAATATTCAACTCAATACCATGTAGCAGAATCATGAACTAGGAAACCAAATCAAGCACACATGAACACCAATATTTTTTGGGTAGATACACCTGGAAAAACCTTGGACAGAAAACCAGTGTTGAGAATGATTTTATTAAGCTAAAATCAAGGCTCTCATAATAACGATAATGGTCCACTGAGAGAAATACAACTGCAAACTAACCTGGAAATGTTTGACCTATTGTACGACTTGTACTGGCACACTTTTCTAGGTATCCACGACTTTCCCTTCTGTGACCCATGGATGTTCCTGACTATATCCACTATGACCTATGAATGTGTATGGAAAACTTGTATGGGAAGATTTGTATGATCCAACATTCTCATGTGGTTTCCTTCGACTGAAATCCACCCATGAATGTTTGTGTTCTCTCTTCTCCTTGACCTGTATAATCTCTAGGTAAAATTCCTTCTT
>SNQJ01S0108194.1:27284-54046 GCA_010110895.2 Picea sitchensis
GTAGAACTTTTGCTTGCTCATTGATTACCAAGTATAAGATGGAAATATAATGAAAATATGAAAAGTTTGGACACCATGAGAACTCTACCACTGATTGGAATGGTAAGATTAGATCATTTATTAGTTGTACTAAAGTCCATAAATCAACCCCTCCCCACCCCCCCAAAAAAAAAAAAAATACTGACCTCTTCTACCCACAAATTATAGGAAGCATATAATTGTAGAAAACCTTTGATTGATAAATATAAGCCACAACCAAGTTAGACTATTAAAAATGGACCTTAAATATATTACTGCAAATGAAAAAGTCATGGTTGGGGCTTTTAAATCCAATGCTTAAGCCCCACTTTGGTGCTAAAAACTACATACAACATGAACCTGGATCTTCATCAATGTTTAAACTTTAGATGTCACCAAAAATGTAGCCCATGCCCAAGCAACACAAGTTTCCTTCAATTCAACTTGGTTGTGTTCCAGTGTGTTTTCTTTTGCATCCCAAACCAAAGTAATAAGAAACATTACCAACATAATAATAAAAGGAAATATTATTTGATATAAAGTTGGATAACATTTAAAAAAAAAAAAAAAAAAAACTAGTTTGTATAATTTACAATACTCATTTCAATATCTCACAACATTTTATTTATGGACATTCCCATGTTAGAATCTACTTTCCCATAAATTATGGACATGTAAACTAATTAATTTGGGTTTGATTTGTTTAATGTGATAATACCATTTAGATGTTATAACTTCAGCCATGGAAAGACATGCCAAAATGAACGAGAAAACATGAGCGGCAGAGCGGCACATGGAATACTACAGAGTGTTTGTCATTCTCAAAGATTTAGATCCTCGGAAATTTCAATATTAAATAGATTTGATGTTTCCAAATCGAAATGTTTATAACACTGAATATGTTGCCATTTTACGATGTAATCATCAGCCGACAAGAAATCATTTTTAAATAACTTCGGGGAGTTGAAAATCCCAACTATTTAGGACTCTAAATCTGAAAGTCCTAAATCTGATAATTATATGAATAATTATCTTAGTATTTCCACTTAGCTAATGTCTCTTCTAAATTAGCCTTGCATATCACAAGGAACGGGATTACCTTTTTTATTGAATAGTCTCTAAAGCTATCCTGCTGCTCCAATATAAGTTATCCATGTAGTCTCCATTACTAAAAACCGTGGAATATCTATTGTAACTCACCTATTATCCATAACTCAATCATGGTTTCTACATTCATTGATGGTAGAAAAATATGGCAGCATACCATCTTTGTCGTAATGCACAATGCACACCATAATTTTGAAATGAAAATACAAAAGTAACATAAACAAATTTACATAAAACTAAGAGGCATAAAAACACACAACCTTCATCAAACATTCCAAGATGCAGCTAGGATTTGGAATTCCAGGCCTGAGTAAAAGAGCTAGGCTATGGAATTCAAGGCCTGAGTAAAAGAGATTAATGGGATGTGTCAAAGGTAAATGTCTAGACAAATTCCAACCCTGGTTAGATGGTATTATGGTGTGAAAACAAAGGAATTTTGTTTGTGCTTGCTTATTCATAACTAATACAAGTTTTCTGTTGCAAGAATGATTTGTCAAAAGCTCACGGCCGGGTTTTTAGAACATATTTATAATTTAAAAATTAAAAATAAATAAATATAGATGTTAGAAGTTGCACCATCCCCAAAGCCACTAAAACCTCGAAAACAACGAAATAGATACATGGTAAGGTGCATGCTTGTATCTTTGGTGTTCCTTTGTGTCTAGGCTACATGGTCGTCGTCCCTTGCACTGCAACATGCAGGCTTGGAAGATGGACTTCCTTGTTTCTTCCTTCCTCAAAGACCATGGAGACCACCTCTTTGAGTCCGCACGATTTATAGGGTTTTTCTTTCTGCACTGGGGGTGCTTCAATGTACACTCTTTCATTGCTTGTTTAAAGGGAGCTTCAGTGTGTTCTATTTAAAGGGAGCGCCAATTTCAACATGAGGGCTGCCAGTTGAAGAATAGTTGGGAGGGAGGGAAAAGCTTGACTGAAATTGAGGGACCATTGCAAAAACAGGTTCGGGGAAAACATTGGGCTATCTTTTGTCTGTATTTATTCATCTTCGACATTAACAGCTTGAGTGGGCTTAATGGTTAAGAACATGTGTTTCCTGTTTTCTCTTAAGAGGTCACAGATTCAAATCCAGAGGGGGTAGGGTATGCTTATATGGAGAGGCACCAAAAGAACCACAACTAAGGGATTTGGAACTTGGAGTTAATATTGTTGTTGCCACTCCGGAACACTAAATGACATTTTAGAAACTAAAAAAAGTAAACCTTAAGCAGATTTCATTCTTGGGACTTGATGAAGTTGATGAGCTACAGATTCAGAAAATTGTGAATGAAATCCTGCGTCAAAGGCAAACCTTGATGTATATTGCAACTTGGCCAAAGGAGGTTCAGAAGATAGCTGGTGATTTATTGATTAATCATGTTCAGGTGACAATAGGGAAAAATCTAGGACTGAAACTGAGAACAACTCACCTACGTTTGTTCCCACCTGCACAGGAAATAGAGAGGATGGCCACCAAAGAAGCTCGGTGGTCTAAAGGAAGAAAGCGTTAAGGATCTCCGTGAGGAAGAGAATGAGGACCTCTAATCAATCTAATTGTAAATCTAATTGCTTACAATGCCCTACGTACCTTGGAATGCGATGTTTGTCCCTACTCTCTCTTCTGCCTTTTCATCACCTGGCTCTGGATCCGGAAAAGGAGTTCCTCCATGAGAGGTCAGGTGGGAAAAACATCAAAGGAGAGCAGAAAACAGTAAAAGTGGGTGCACTGGGTAGTGCTGAGGATTTAGAAAAGACTCGCCCGCTTGAAGGAGTCACATGTCACTGAGAAGATGGAAGCGCAGGGCTTCCTCATGATGTCATCGTCCATTAGGTGTGCATGGGAGGAGGAGTGGGATTTGCTCCCTCTGCTGGATCGAACCAAAAGGATTGTCAGGGGATGCTACATCTCTCTGGAGGAATTAGATGTGGCGAAGTCTTCTGGGTGCATCTCTATTTACAAGGGAAGTAGACCTGGTGGAGGTAAGTAGCAAAAGTATGATAAATGGAGTTTGAGACTCTGCAAGTTCATGCGCATAGAAACTGAGGCTTTCAGGGCGCTGAACATAGTGATATGCAATGTGCAGTGATAGCCATGGGGGAGGTGGTGAGGTAGCCATGGGGGAGGCGATGAGGAGGTTGTGAGGCGAGGTGAGGAGGTGGCTACGTGGCACTATGGAGTTGGGGGGCGGTGATGGCGGTGAGGAGTGTAACATTAATGTGAAGTGTGCCATCCTGACAGACTGCAACCATAGTCAGAGAGTGCAGTGTTAGAACCTACTAACTAACCACTGGAAAAATTGTTTTTTTTTAAATCATTTCTTATTTCTGACAATTGAGAAAAAGAAATCCCATACACTAGGGAAATAAAGTCAAGTCATGTGGTTTTGAACCAATCAAAAAATTGCATTCAAAAATCTTTTAAATAACAAAATGAATTTGTTTTTGAAAATAAATAGAGATAAAACATAATATCTAGAAATCTTTTGTAAACTCCAAAACGCACCAACTAATATCACAAATTGCACCTATTAATAGATAAATTGCACCCATTAATAACAAATTGCACCCATTAATAGAGGGTCAACCATAGTTTACTACTAGCGAAAGCTAGAGTCCCTCGCCCAGGCAGGGACTAATAAAGACTAAAAAATGACATATTTTCAAAAGTATATGGAAAATATGGATACATAATCAAGGAACAAATGAATGAAACTATGAGCATGCAAAAGGTCAAAATGGCTTGATCCATACTATACTGCAAAATTTAGCTTAAATGTAGGATACATGAAATGGGTAGGATACATGAAATGGGGTAATTTTTGGGTTATATCGTGTACTTAAGCAAAGCCTTGACTAAAAACAATTTTTTGTTTGATTGTTGGATTTCATACAAACTAAACATGTCATATAGAAATAATTTCAGTCCCTTACATGGTGCTTTAAGGTGTTATGGCCAAAATTCATACCATGTGAGAATGAGAGTTTGAATGAATAGAGAAGTGGGGAGAAAAATGCATAATAATAATGGACAACATGAATTACTCTGATTCTAATTGTGAGAAGCCTTCAAGTGAAAAAGAGGGAAATCAATGTCATAAAAAATGGTGTAGTGATACATTTAACTTCTTGGGGTTCTACTTCGTTATCAATATGTTGTTTGAGAATGTGAGGTTGTAAATTCTAGAGTTTCTCATTTGCCACTGACCTTTGCAAATGGTGTAGAAAGAAGGAGTTAAATGGATAGAAAGAGATATGAGCTTAAATTAAAGAGATTGAGAAAAGGAAACTCTAACTCCCAATCCTCAATAAAATGATGAGAAAAGGATTTAGAAGTTGTACTTGCCACCAAAAAGTGGGATTTAGAAGTAAGAAGTGCACACCAATTTATCTCAAACTAAAATGAAACTCTTTTAATGTCTAGTGAAATTCATTCAAAGGTGCAATAGAAGAACTAAAACATCTCTTGTTGTAACTTTGACTATAAATTAGTTGACACTTGGCCTCCATAATGATGGGAATCCTACAAATATGAGTGTGGCCCAATCACCAAGATTTCATGGAGCTTTATAGTCAACAAAGTACAAAGTTCTCCATGTGTGGTGGGTATTTGTCACAAGGGTGAGCAAAAACCTTTTAACTTGATGGTTTTGGTTCAAGCAACATATGAGCGGTTAAAGTACCTAGAAGTAAAACCCTAGATATATTCACATACATTAAAACCTAATGCATGTAAGAAGTAAAATCCAAATGCATAAAAGAAACCATAGTTAACATGAACAAGGAAATAAATAATGTAAAATTGATCATTAACCTAATATAATGGAAAAGTAAACAACACTTGATGAAGAAGCTTGATGAAGGAAAATGGACTCCAAATCCCCTGCTTGGGATGCACCCTTTGCTTCCTTGGTGTGCTCCAACTCAAATCTTGGTTAATAAATAAGGAAAAGAGACTAGAATATGGAATCAAGAGAATGAGGTTCTCAAGTTTCTAGTGGCATTCTAGCAGCATAACCCTACTTAGATGGATTGATATGTATGAGTGATCTCAAGGGATTTATTTATAGTTGCATGGTGGAAAAACCTCTTGAAATGGTCCTCATTACAATGGTTAAATGTGACTAGATCAAAAGTTTAAAATAGCAATTAGGGTTTGAGATGGTCCACCCATAACTAACGTCCCATAATGACAACTTGGGTGCATTGGTGGGGATGGAAAACAATTAAAAATAGTGAATTATAGGGGTAGCACGATTTTTTATCTTTTATATACATTTCTCATGTGCACTTATTGGTCCAATATCTGTGATGGATAACTTAGGTCAACTTCTGGGGTTGACTAGGTTGATTCTGGCAAGTTTGAGGTCATATGATGGTGGAATGGAGATGAGTATGAGGGTTATGCATGCCAAAGTGACACATTTAGGTATAACTAATGAAGATGGTGCAAGTGAGAAATCTTAAGGCGATAAATATTTCCCCTTAATGTGTGAGCCTAAAAGAAAATTGTATGACCAAAATACATTAAAGTTTATTTACCATGCAAATGAAGGACCAAGGAGGGAGTGGAGTGTCCAAGAGGATGGCCTATGGAAGGGAAAAAGAGAACCATCTATCAAAAACAAATCAAAGAGGTCAGTTTTGTAAAATATATCAATATGTATGAGGTGGGCATACCCATTCTCATCAAGATATATCCAAAGATTGATACAATGAGGGACCATGGAAAAAATGGGTCAAGTCAATGAGACAAAAAGGTGTCAAAAAATAATATTGTATATGATCATGGAAAAGAGGCACCATTTCATAATAATATTAATAATAAATAATAATATAATTTTAAGGTCATGGTCAATCCAAACATCAAATTGGTGTATGATACCCACTTGTTTTTGGGACAACTACGCAACGATTTGACTACTAAAGTCTACATAGGTATACATACCCCACCCTCCTCTGGATTTGAACTTGTGACCTCTTAGGAGGAAACACATATTCATAACCATTAGGCCCACTTTTGATACAATGATATCAAAATTCATATATACAAGCCTAAAATCAAGAGGCCAAGACAAACATAGAAGCATAATAAAGGCTACAACTAATCTGAATACATAGGAATTGATTTCCCCATGGGGGGGAAGAAAAAACCATAGGAACCTTTCTAAATAGGAAGGGACCATAAGATATAGAGTGATATATCAAAAGGGAAGCTCAATATAGTGGCTCTAGTGAATTCTAGATAGAGCCTGTCAAATATAAAAAAACTACAATTGAGGTTGAATCACAAAAAATCATGTACAAATCTCAATAGTGTAAGAATGAGTTGGAGTCGAACATCTGAGAGACTAACAAGTCCAAGAGTAATGAGGACCCTCTTATCTTGTTCCAAGGTAACCCATCAATGAGTAAAATTGGACTAAGGTACACAATGTAATAAGACTAACCCCTAAAATCAATATGTTGGTGTTGATAGTGGAAAATCCACGCACACCTAGGATAAGAGGAATCACAAATGATAAACATCCAAAGTATGACAACTAGAACTATATCTATGAAAACAAAGGCTACAATTGGAACATGTGGGGAGATACCAAAAGGGAAACTCCCTCCTGAGGGTTGATACAACTTACACATTTCCAAGAATCTAGTACAATCAACTGGACCACTAAACCATCAAGTGTATGATAATGATCTAGAGTCAAGCATGTGAGAAACAACTAATTTAATGAGAAATAAGGAATCTCTCTACTTGGTCTAAGGTAACCCGACAATGATAAAATGGGCCCAAGATACACTATCCTCTAAACCAAACCCCTAGAATATAGGTGCTAAAGTTGATAGGGGAAGGCCCACTAGAATCAAGGGACAAGGAAATCCTTGAAAACCATCTCGAGGTATAAGGCCAAGGATAACTGAAAAGGATTCGAATCAATATATTATGGGAAAGAAAAGAGAGATGGATTCATGAACTACCTTATCCAGAGTATAAATGTAAGGTTTTCCTAATATTGATTGAAAGTATTCCATGGGGAATGGTCAATCACTAAGTGAGAGGAAATTCAATGACAAATCAATGGAAAGGGAATAATTGGTGGCTAAAACTTGATAAATATGGATGGAAAAGACTCATGGAGACAAGGATGAATTCTAGCAGAACTCAAGAAGAACTAAACAAACTCCATGGGACACAAGGGTCATTCATCACAGATGCTCTGAATAAGGGGAACAAAGGGATGTTACCAACAAAATAACATGTGCTAAAGAAGCATGAGACCCTCATGGTATTTCCAAAGAGGTTTCATGGGGGCATGAAACATCGCTATGAGGGGATACGGTTCACACCAAAGAATATAATCATTGTGTTGAGGGACACAATATACAAATGGAGTTCTAAGAGGGAAAATAGGTGGAAAAATTAGTGGGAGTGAAAGGAGATAAATTCCCCAGTGAGACACCAGATGGAAGTAACATTGGAGGTGAAAACTACAAATGGAAGCAAGTGAGGGTATGTGAATAAGTGGTAGTCTCCTTTAAGGAGGGTGAATGGAGGAATTAAAATGAAGAATAATCACAATATGGATGAAGTAGAGGGCTTATGATATGTGATGACTCAACATATTTTATACCAACCAATAATGTGGGGGTTCGGGGAGTTAGGTTGTCAACATGATGAGGAAATATGCATGAGGCTTAACTCTGGGATGTAGACTACACAAACTCCTAGGATTAAATAGGATGTGATGGCATGGGTGCCAAAATGCAATAAGGGTTACTAGGCTAGGGCACTCATGTGGGGAAAGATCTATAGCCATGTAAATGATTAATGCAATAAATGGATGGGATAAGACATCTACTAAAATTAAGGTGGTCCTATAGGTGATTCCAAGGGGAAATAATGAAAAATGAAACATACTCAAAGGGGGATGTGTTAAGCTATATGTTAACACATCACTAAAGGGGGATGTGTTAAGCTATATGTTAACACATCACTAAAGGGGGATGTGTTAAGCTATATGTTAACACATCACTAAAGGGGTGTGTGTTAAGTTATATGTTAACACATCACTAAAGGGGGATGTGTTAAGTTTCCATGGGGAATTCATGCACACATGTCCACCAATATCAAAGAATAAAGGTGCATATGAAATTAAAACAAGTGCATAGAAACTGAAATTAAAAAATACATGCCTTAATGCTCCAAGGGAAAAAATGTGTCTGAAGGAAGTATAAACATAGCAAAATATAAAAATGTTTTTTTAAGGGATCGAAATCATGAATTTGACGATGCAAAAGACATGTCAATCAAAGTTCAAATGAGTTTGAACAAGGGGAGAAAGAAGGTTTTTTTTGTAAATAGGGAAAAATCCCAAAATTCAAAATCATTTGTGCATGTTGAATTTGGAGAGTTGTGTGGTTCCCTAAGTCTTGGTGTGCTAGTTGTGAATAAATTGTGTGGGGAAATTCATTTATGCAAGTTCCAGGTTAGTGGCTTGATCGTCCTCTTGATTTTCAACAGTTTAGTTTTTTATATTAGAACTAGATTTACCTAAGGGGGACCCTATAAATTCTGTCAGAGTCTAGCACATATCTTGGGGGGTTTCTAGTGTTTGAAGTGAAATAAACACTCCTGAAATTTGCACTAAAAGCGCGAAAACGTAGGGGGGGAGTTGCACTGGGAAAATGAACTTTTTGGCCCATTTTATGTACTAGGAGGACAAGAAATAGATAATATCGACACTAGGGATGGAAAAGAGTCATATATGTGGAATTTTGCTAACAAAATTTGATTTGTGAAGGTATGGAAGGCTTCAGAGTTCTTTGGAGGGAGAAGGAGTTTGAAGATATCCACATTGTTATCAATGGAAACCAAGTGACGTGAGGGGAATCAACTTGCTAATGATTTCTCAAGTACATTGAGAATCCACTGATGAGGGGGAGAGAAGGGCTCCTCTCTCGTATTGTTGAGCACTAGGATCCAAAGGTAAGATTTCTTATGGTGCACGAAGAGCCCATAGAGGTGACTCTCTAGGAAATCTACTTTCTAATTGGTCTACTGATGATGGGGGTAGTTGGGGATACACAACCTGTGTTTCGTCACAGGAGGAAGCTAGATGAGTTTGTGGATGCCCATGGAAATTAGAATGCTCGGGTGAAGGATGTCATCGTCCAAAGAGTAGATCTTGAATGTCTCAAAACATGAGACATTGTAGCAACAATGGTGCAAATTGTAGGGACTCATGCCCCTCATAGGACATATGGAGGACTGATGATGCTCGTAGAGAGCGTATTAGTAGGGACCTACTATGGGTGGGCCCAAATGACATTGATAGTGATGCGACGATGAAGGACCTATTGTTGTAGGTTGCCAAGAGGTAATTTTTCCTTTGGGACATTGTTATGTTCTTTATTCTTTGAGAATATTTTGATCCTCTATCCCCATGTGCACATTCAATATGTAGGTCCTTAAGAGTCGAGGATGCACTGGTGGGGCTAGTTGCTAAGATGGGGAGGAGGGGGTGCTATGGAGAATGTGTTGGGCCCTTACATATTTTCTCACAAGGATCAATTGTCAATCCATATTAAAGACCTCCCTTATGAGGCGATGAATTACCAGGGAGATCCAAAGCTTCCCCTAGCACTTGGGAAAGCATGGGGTCCAGATGGTAAGTAGTTGTTCATTTTTGTGGCTTATGCACATAGTATAATATGTCCATCTATGATATTGATCTTTGATTGTATATATGTGTAGATATAACGTCTGTGAGGTTGGTAGTCTAGGCACACCAATGAGGGTGGTTCGACCATGGGGACCTAGGCCCATTGGATCATAAAAAAATGTGTGTGGCTGACATGGTGGAGCATTAGGTGGTAAATGAATTATGATATCAACTAGACTAGTTAATATGTGGATTATTGGAGCATGGATGGTAGAAACTAGATTATCTTGATGTGGTAGTGTATACTAGGGTACCATCAAATTGTCACTTGATCTTGAGGTGGGTAGTTATGGTTGGACAATTTGTGAGAGATTTATCTAAAGGGGAAATGATGCTTTTAACACAATACCTTCCATTGGATGGCAATGGGAGAGATGAGTAGTTAGAGATAAATGGGTTGTACGCCCCTTGTTTTTTATATGTATCATGTGATGGTCATATAATAGCTTTAGAGTGATGGATACCAATGTGAACATGTTTATACACACACACATGCATGCATTATGGATGAAGTTTTTTATATGACATGTGGTATGTAAATGTACAACACTTGTTCTAATTATGATGATATGCTTAATATATTATATGTCAATGAAAAAAATTATCTTCTTATTAAAATGGTATCTAAAAATTTATTCTAGCTTCTAGGAACATGGGTAAATTAAATGGATAAAATTATTGCACCCAATTTTAACTCATAAATATTTTATAAAAAGGAAAGGGTTATGTACATGATAAACACCATTCAATTGCATAACAAGAAGCTAAGAATTGATACAAACACGAAGGTGATGGATGAAGAGCTCAAGGGAATCAACCAACAAAACAATCACAACATCATAATTGGACTCATTATTGATGCCAAATCTAATGAAAACATCACTAGAGTGGATGAGGTATGTGAAGGGGTAAAAATGGCCCAAGTTATCAATTCAAGATTCTGTGTGTAATGAATCACATTGTCGACATAATTGATGTAGCAACAGAACAAGGGGTCCATCTAAAGGGCGAAATAAGACAATTTGTAAGATGAAATTATAAAAAAAGGGATGCAAAGAACCTATCTATGTTATATACAAAATAAATGATGCTCTCAAAGACATAATCAAGTGAAAAACTTCTTTAAGGAGAGGGAATTATAGGGGTTAGGGAGAAGTTACCCTTCTTGTCCCATAATAAAATGTGCCCCCTTTCTTATCCATTGTTTGATAATGTAAGGACCTTGCCATAACAATTCAAACTTTCCTCACCCCAAGGTATTTTGAACTTGGTCAAACACAAATTACATCTCCTTCGCGAAAGATGTGAGGGTGAACCTTATGGTTGTATTCAACCTTAGAATTATTTTTTTCTTTCACTTTAATGGTTTTTAATACAAAGAAATAATATTCATTGGTGCATTCCAAGGTAACTAACCTTTATTCTAATGGGGTGGTATCGGGCAGGAGTTTGATAACTAGATGAAGGGAGGGAATTTGACACTCGATGGGTAAAATTGCTTCTCTGCCATGGGCAAGATGAAAAGGAGTGAAGCATGTGGCAGCTTTAGAAAATGTCCTATAGCCCCGTAAGGTTGGGAAGAGCATGTGATGCTCATTGGTATTGTTCTTATTCATGATCTATCGAAGCATGGTTTTAAGTATTTTGTTAATGAAATCAAATTGTCCATTCCCATATGGATAATAGGTTGAATATTGGCTCTCAAAACCTAACAGTTAAGACAACTCATGCCAGATTTCATATTCAAAATGGTGGCCATGGTTAGAAACCAATTGTTTTAGGACAATGAATAGAGTGATTACATGGTTGAAAAAAATGAGTTGTAGTAGTCACAATATTGTTGAATGTCATATTGGCTTCAACCCATTTCATGAAACAATCAATGGGAATAAAGATGTATTTAGGACCATTGACGAAAGGAGGGTTACATGCCATGCAATCAATGGACCATTTACAGAAAGGGCTTGCGATCATAACATAGTGTAATGGAGCTAGTGGGGCTCATGACTTGGGGGCATATAAATAACACTTAGTGCAACACTTAATTGTCGGGATACAATAAACAAACAAAGTGGGACAAAATAACCTACATTGACAATTTTCTAAGTGGTATCCATACTAGAAATGTGACCACCATAAGCACCACTATGGTTGGTATTTAAGACTTGCTATGCCTCATCATATGTTAAACAATGGAATAATGAAGTGTCAACCCTCCATTGATAAGGATCATTTCCAATGAGGAGGTATAGAGGGGCCTCATGATGAATACATCATCAACCATCAGGAGATAGACAAGGACCAAAATTTTGGGTTTGTAAATAAATTAGAATATCGCCATATAAGGACAATCAATAGATATAACAAACATATGTTCATTAAGAAGGTAATCATTCAAGGTAGGGTCATGACACACTAGTTGGGAGGTTGAAAATGAACTCATCAAGGGCCAAGGTTTTCTTACTCTTGGGTGAAATGAATTCCCAATAAAAATATAAAAGGATCATGATCCAACAAGCATACTTACCATTGATAACCCACTGACTCAAGAGGAATGACATAGGGTTAGAATGTGGCATGACCTTTGTCTTTCACATCAGGATACAATGACACAGATTTTTGATTGAAAAAATGACTACGAAGGCTAACTTATCATCATGATTATAGGAGAAATAGGGTCCAACCAGTTTCTTGCTAATGTAATAGATGGTTTTTTCACAACCATCTATCATGTATTAAACTAATACTCTGGATATAGAAAATGGTGAAGCATAAATATAGAGGATAAAATCCTTGTTAAAGTCAGGAGGGATAATCAAAGGTGATAACATAAGGGAACACTTAAATACGTCAAAAGACTGTTGGACTTGGTCATCCCATACAAAGGGTATGGCAGAGTATGGTAACTATAAATAACCCTAAGCGGCGGTGGAAAAATCAAGAACAAACCAATGTAAAAAATTATCTTTACCTTGGAGGCTCTACAATTGGCACAAGGCACAAGGTGGGGGAAGTTCAATAATGGCTTGAAATTTCAAAGGGTCAACATTGATGCCTACTTTGGAAACAATGAATTCTAAGAGGATACCAACTAGCATGTAGAAGACACACTTGAAAGGGTTCAAGCGAATGTTGTACTTTTCACACTGGAGGAAGATAGTATGGAGGTATTATAAATGTTGTGATTGTTTCTTTGAATGGGTAGTGAGATCAATGACATAACCTAAGTTAATATGAACCAATTCATGAAAAAAATATGACATGGCACACTAAAAGGTAGCTCCAACATTTTTTTAACCAGAAGGGCATAAAACTATACACAAAATTCCCCCAAGGTGTAGCAAAGGAAGTCTTGTCTTGATCCTAAGAGTGAATATGAATCTGATTGTAATTTGAGAATCCATCCATAAAGGAAAGGATCTCATGTCCAGCACACACATTGATAATTTAGTCGATGAATGATGTCGTGTATTTGTCTTTAATAGAAGCCTAATTCATATCATGAAAATCAGTACATATATGAATGGTTCCTTGTTTATTTTCCAATTAGGATTAGGTTAGAGACCCGTGAAATGTATGGAATTGGATATATGAATTTATCCAAATGAATTTTAACTATTTCTACTTTGATCTAGGGGACCTTTCCAGGGTGAATAGGCCATTGTTTCTACCGAACAAGAATAAAGTTCGACCATTTATTATTGCGGTGTTAAACAATGGCAAGATTCATTCTAGGCACCTATGAATAGGACTAAGAAAAAAAATCACATTATTATTGGAAAAGGGCCTTATAGGAAACAACCTCTATGGGAGGAGAATTTTCTTTGGGAAGGATGTTTTCTATAACATTAAGCGTAATAGAATATTCACCTTGATAGTGGGTAAAATATTGGCCATGTTACCTTCCTAAAATGGGTCAAGTGTAGGGATAGGATTCTTGAACCAATCAACTTTTCTAGGGGGGACAAAGTCCTTTCTTTTGGCAGTATACTAGTCCATGAGATTTGTAGGAGTAAACGCATACATAGGTAAAAAAAAATAGGAATGATGGTGCATATCGTCCCATATATGATCATGAATTTTGAGGGCTTATAGAATCTCTTATTCTCAGTGAAAGATAGGGGAACTAGAACCCACACATTCAGTTAAGACCATTGTGGAGGTAGAAGAGGGTACAATAGAGACATTGGACCCCATATCAACACCATAGGAACAAGAGGTTTGGCTTACATATGAAATATCTATGGATGAATACATGAAAAAGTGACTAATGGTTCCATCAATTATGAGGACAAAGGTAAAGTTAGCATGGAAGACGTGCTATAATGAATTTCTAATGAAAATGAAGAGTTTTCATAAGATAATGAACCCATGGAAATTGAAAGGTACAAATGTGGATGGAATTCTCATCTAGTTTCTCAAAAGGAGGTATAATTTCAACAATTGGATTGGCCTATTCCTGAAAAACTTCTGATGATGAAGGCCAACATCGTCCAAAACATAAGATGTTTTATCCTCTAATGAGGAATCGAGACAGTGAAATCATCCAAAGCAGAAGATGGTTTATCCTCTAAGGAGGAATCGAGACAACGAATGATGGTGAGGGAATCCCAAAACTACGATAACTTTGGAAAATGATGAGAGTATTGACCGTAAGTATCAAACAACATGCAAGGATAGTTGGTATGCAAGGATGTGATGCACTTTATAGACAATTAAGGGAGATAAACCTCCATGGTGGGGGTCGATGGTTTAGGTTAAAAATAATCAAAATTAAATAGGTTTCATAATTCTAGGAGAAATGGACAATTATTGGTTGCATGGATAGTGAGATCATACAAAGCACATGAAGGGATATCTCTAGGTGCAGTGGTAGGGGTGGCCATAGATTGTCTAGAGACATTGGTGCCACTATATTTCTTCCCCCCCCACCCCCCCCAAAACCATCTCCTTTCTTAGTCTTGTTCAATACTGGTTGGGCCTATGCATATTTCGAAAAGGAAATAGGGGTTGGTGAGTTGCATAGGTGTTAAAACCAAAAGTAGTGGGTGTTGAAGGTGCAGGATGGATTGGGGGATTTAGGAACAACACAAGGATACCCAATGTGAGATTGGAAAGATTTGGCTTTGCCATCATGGGAGTGAATACTACTTGTGGTATGGGGGAAATAAGGGAACTTAAGCAAAGGGAGACTCGTAGGTGGGATTCCCTCCCCATGATGGTATTGAAGAAATAGTAGCAGTGGGATCACTAGGTGGTTGTGGGGATGATGCACTAAATGAGGAAGGTGTTAAGGTAATAAGTTGTTGGAATGTTGTCACTATGAAACATCATATGGATTAGGAGGTGTCACTATCATTGGGGGACCGTAATAAGTTCCAAGTAATATGAAATCTTCAAAGATTCCAAGAAAAACATTGGTGAATGAGGAGATGACCTAGTTCACATCCACAAAAGAAGATATGTTGTCAAGGTTGAGATAAGCTTTTGGATCATAGTAAGTTGGTTGATGGTAATAATATTTCCTTCATGGGAGGAGCTCATTGTATGGAAGATCGATATGGAAACCACCTTCATCGCATACATGTAATTACATCTTGAAATGTTTTTATATTCCAACATGGCATCTACAACCTCAACATCAATGAGAATCTTCTTGCTAGGTAACTATATGGGAACATTATAATAAAATAATTCAAGTTGGGATGGTTATCCATTATACGCACGGAGGATAATTGTAGATGGCACAAGCTTGGGAGAACCTAACTTCTTCCAGACACTAGTAGACATTATGCGGGTGGATGCACATTCATCAATTATGCAATAATGAATCACAATGTTCTTAATAGTTATGGGAAGTTTGAAAGCAATAGAAGGGGGAAATTAGGCTTGGATTTGTCGATATCAAAATGATCATCCTATCACCTAAAGGATCTACCACACCTAATTCAAATAATAAATCTTTACATTGTGTACGACAATTTTGGAGAACGTCTAAATATGACATGGCCATAGGAGATGGGATAAACATCAACTATGTTGTAATTATGGGAAGAATGTGCATGAGGGTTATGGGTAGTTCTATGTAAAGGAACCTTTGGCACCTTGGGGGGAAGATCGAAAATAGGTCGGGGAATCTACAAAGTTCCACCAGTAATAGGGGAAGGGTCATTAGATTCAATAGGAAAAACTTTAGAGGGAATGTTATACTGGTGATTTTGTGTTGAAAGGTTAATATCCATAAAGTTCATGTATAATATTTCAAAGGTACCATCTCTTGAAGGGTTAGAATTTGTGGGTTAACCAGGGGAGATGGCCTTTAGAGTGGATATAAATCCTTGTGTTGTAAAAGTATTGCACAACACACTAGTTGCGACAACAATGGCATTTTAGGTTGAGCAACAAGCATATTTGGTGTCGCTCAAACTTTATCAACTGACTCCTTCAATAGAAGAAACTTGGTTATAAGTGTACACTGATGAGTATAATGTCTGTAAATGATACAAATATTGAAATGATTATTAGCATCAATTTTAGGGTTCTTCCCCTATATTGGTTGGGAATTATGATCTGACTCTGATTTGCAAAATTTTGATCGCCTCTAGCATTGTTAGGTGTGTGATTATGGTTAACTTGATTCCTTGGATTTTGGTTTTGGTCATGTTTTTTCCTTCACCCTTATTCTTATTTTTTTATTATTCTATTTTGGTTTGGGGGGTTAGGATCATTATGTTGAACATACACTTGACCCCATGTAGGGGGAGTAGTCTGACCAACATTGATGAGGGGTTGAGTTACCATAACTAAAGGTACTAAGGTTGTTGGTGGTGGGATAAGAAAGAGATAATATGGGTTCACAAATTCCCCAATACAAGAGGAACTAATACAAATATGATCATGCATGTGTTGATGCACTGGAGGACCTGAATAAGATGCGCTACTACCTACTTGATATTTGGAATGAGATGTATCCAGTGGAGGATTAGGATAATTGTAAGGATGATGGATGAGGATGCTCTACTAGTTCGATCCTAACCCATCAAGCGAAAAATAAAACATGACTAGGAATTCCTATAGGAGGAAGGCCCCAGGCCCTATAAGATAATATTTGAGGGGGCACAATGGTTCCTAGGTGCTAATACCTTTGTCAATGATGCAATTAATCTATCAAATAACTAGAGTCTCAAGAACAACCAATTAAGAAAGAAGTGTTCAAACCAAGATACTATGTGCTTAAGCGATGCAACAAGTGGTATCAAGTGTGTTTACATCACAATGCTAATGTCATAATCAAATCTTCCATTCTGTAAAAGAAAAAGACTCTATCCAAGAGATAAACTAAAGGCACTCAAACAAGCCTAAACTAAAACTATTCCAATTTGGTTCCTCTAAATAGTTATGAGGGCCAATGATAAAAAAGAGTAAAGAGAATAATAATAATAATCTATTTTTAAGGTCACAACCAAGCCAAACACCAAATTGGTGTATGATACCCCCTTTTTTGTGGGACAAGGGATCCCCTCCACCCAACGATTTGACTGGTAGAGTATATAGAGGTATACATACCCTACCCTCCTCTAATGAAGGCCTTCCAAAAACTTACCATGAGAGGTGAAGAAATACACCATGGTGATGTGTGAAGGTACAAATGAGACAATTATAACTAGGAGAGAAAGGTTGGTGAAATCTCAATGGCCCATATAAATATGTACGGGGTTCTCTCCCTTCTGTGAGAGTGACCCAGGTAGGAATCTAAAAGAATGGACACTAATCTACCTCTTCACATATATGTACAATAGATTAACTTTCCTTCAAGATGAAATCAAATGATCAAGTGATATTCAATATTGAAAGAGATAGGAGTCTCAATCAAACCTATGATCCCAACCTTGTCATTATCCACTTCGAAGAGCACACTCATTGCTAAATACCTCTGGATCATATCCGATAGAAAGAATTTAAACATCCCTAATTAGTCAACCACTATGTTTCAAATGTGAATGGTTATGGAAAATTATTCAGATTCCTATCCTCATAAACCTGACTTAGCTACAAAATTCTTTTGGGACAAAGTGGGGATTTAATGAGTTAAGTTAGATTGTTAATTTTAGGTCGAGCTTGAAGTCATGAACCAAGCATTTAATTAGGGAGTGAAGTGTGTGTATTTTGTTGTGTAACCAACATTAAAAGGAAATGAGCTTGAAACAAAAATTATTGCAATCAAAGAGACTTGGAATTGAAACATTAGTTCAAATTAAAACAAATACTTAAGAAAAAGGTAGTTTTTCTTTATCAAGATGAGCCTCCTGATAAAAATTAGTTTTATTAAATTCAAGTCAACAAATAAAACTCTATTTCAACTATCTATGGACTAGGATTTTTTATGAATTCCAAAAAGAAAATCTAAAAGGAAGAAGTCAAATACTAGAAACAAGAGGTGAAAGGCTTCTTATAACATCAAGTAAATGAGGATTAAAGGTTGAAAAATAAGTGAAGAGAAAGCTAGAAATAGCAAAGAAAAGTGATTCAAACATAAATAGAAAGTATGAAACTAGGGACAACTACTAAGACAAAAGGATGATTTTATTCATCCAACCTTTGTTTGACTTGAAGAAAATTCAAGTAACTATTGCAACAAGCAAACATTTTGAAAAAAGTATGTTGAATAAGAAAGAAGCAACACAACAAACTCAAACCCTAAAAGTGGAAGATACTAGGAACCTTAGGGGATCTCTCCTCTACATACAATGTTTCTATAAAATTTCCTTATAATATAACACCATCCACCTATCATCCCAAGAGGACCCTACAAGGGGACTGTTTAAACTAGGACATAACTATAAAACTTAAAAAAAAAAATGAAAAATGAGGATAGTGCAGAAAAATGGCCAAAAAGTGTATTGCACCAGTGTGGAAAAATGGCCAAAAACTACACTATGATAGTGAAAAAAATCGGGCAAAAGGTGTGTTGATATAACATATAAAATAGGGCCAAAAATTGTGATGGACTAGTGCAGAAAAAGGGCCAAGAATTGTGTTGTACCTGAAACTAGGAGGTGAAGTTGCTAGGCCATAGATGAGGCAAAAACAAGGGTTTCTAACTAGAGAATATATCTGGAATATACATTATTTAAAAATAAAAATGTCAAGTTTAAACACTATGAATGCAATGTAAGTAAGTTAACAAGCACACCCACAAATAGGGAAGAAGATCTAGATCAAGTCCCCACTAAAGTCATCAATCTGTTGATGGGTATTTGTCACAAGGTTGAGCAAAAGCCCTTTATCTTGAAGGTTGCAGATGAAGAAACATACAAGTAGTTAAAGTAACTATAAGTAATACCCTATATATATATTATACATACATTCAACCCTAGTCCACGCATGACGTAAAATCCAAATGCATAAAATAAATCCTACTTAAAATGAACAAGGAAATAAACAATTAAAAATTAATCATTAACCCAACATAATGGAAAAGTAAATAACACATTATAAAGAAGCTTGATGAAGGCAAATGGGATCCAAATCCCTCTAGATAGGCCCTTTGCTTCCTTGGTGTGCTTCAACTCAAATCCTTGTTAATAAAGAATGTAAAGAGACTAGGATATGGAATGAAGAGAAAGAGGTTCTCAACTTTCTAGTGTCATTCCAACATCATAACCTTACTTAGATGGATTCATATGTATCAGTGACCTCAAGGATTTATTTATAGTTGCATGGTGGAAAACCCTCTTTACATGGTACTCATTATAGTGGTTAAAGATGACTAGATCAAAGGTTTAAAATAACAATTAGGGTTTGACATGGTCCACCTATAACTAACCACGGGGGTTTTATCGAGTCAATTAATTGGTGTTAATAAACCCCTTTTACTTGTCAATCTGGTTTGTAAACTTGTGAGTTGTATACATAGTATGTACAGGTAAAAGGTGGAAGTATAAACTATTATATATTCTTAGGGGACAAGAAAACCACACTTCAAACCAATCATTTATCAAAATACAAAGAAACCATCAAGCAAACCCAGTCTTGAATAACTCAACTTTCTCCACAAGACTGATAACAAGTATGAGCATATTTAATTAACTTTGTATGTCATGCATAGATCTATGATATTTGCATGATCATTTTTTCTGATATGTTCTCATCCTAATGCTCAATCAATAGATTTTTAAGTGTTCTCACACAAAAATACTCAAGTGTTGGTAAAGAACTTGAAAGAAAGAACAAATAACTAATTCTTTTATCAATTCTCCTTCTAGGATCCAAGATGCAATCTTTCACTTAATCGGCTAAGTGTTCATGCTTTGTTATGTGAAGTTAGATTTGATAGAAAGAATCCTATTTGATTTCCAAAACTAATGAAACAGAGTATGAAGTATGATCATAAGTTTTACCCAAACCACTCCCTTTAATCAGTTAGTTGTAAGGGTATTGAATCTCCATTCATAAACTATTGATCTTAAATTGGGTTCATTGGTCCAAAGGTAAAGATTATGAGCAATGAATCTAATGCTTAAACCCACAATCAATACATTCAATGGAATGAACATATGGTGGTATTACACTTCCTTTATATAAAAAACTTGCTTACACAGAGATGTGACTCAACTGTCATGCATTGTTTTAGTATTAACTATATATTTGAAATAATAATGAAAATTTCTAAAAGACAATTACCAATCCTTCAATATTAATTCTCACAAGAAGGATCGAGAAATTTCTAGGCTTGTATATCTTTCTATTAGTGATTAAATTGATCTTTTAAAAGTGTTTATAATTGTAATTACAAAAAAACTCCAAAACTTGCATTAACCTGAAAATCAAACTATGATTTCAATGAGATGCAAACCATACAAATACAAATACTTGTCCCTGAGAATATGAAAATAGCATTACTGGTTATCTCTGGATATGGACTCAAACAATCAATTTCAATCCCGTAAACTATAACAAAATAAACACACAAACAATTCGATGAACCATTCACAAGTTAAAACTCATTATAATTATGAAATTGTGATGGAACATAACAAATTGAAATCATTAATGAAATGAACTACTGCTACAGAATTAAAACTATTATAGCAATACAATACATGATTTTCATCCTGGGTTGGTGGGTCATTTCCAACCAGTATCAAGCCTTTGAAACTTATAGTATTCAGGAATTCCCTCTTGTGTAACCCAACTGAGACCATCCTGCACAAAACCCATGTTCTATATTTCCCAAATTCTTCTTTGTTTTCCCATAAATCTCCCTAAAAGTTGACTATTTCTAATTCAACACATTTTTTACTGAGAAACCCTTGATCATGGTTGGAGACCTCCATGTGTGACCTGGGTGAAAACCAAAGGTCACAAACCATGCTGGCAGCTAACCTTCCAAAACCTATGTGACCATTCTTGATTTGGGTGAGCGCGCATATGCCAACCTTCAAACTTGGGTACCATAATTGTTTTAGAGGTTCCAGACGAGGACTACAATTCCTCATTAGTTTAAACATAGCTTAAAACCCCGTATTAATTTATCAAGAACTTAGGAAATATAACAAAATAAAAAAATATTACCTCTAAATACTTGTTGGGAGGGTTTTTAGGCTTGAAGGCATGAAAATCCATTATATCAAGGTTAGATTCAGGTATAGAAGTGGCATAAAAATGGAGAAAAGAACTATCAAAATGTGGGAAAATGGGGGGCCAACATCTCCCTCACACATGTCTACTTGCATGTCCTCATGCAAGAAAGTCCTTGAAACTAATCAAAACTAGAGTCATCTCTCCAATGACTAGGAAAACTTGGCTGCATTAATCAAAATATTGATTCCCTTGTGGTTATGGTTCTTTGAAATCTCTGACTGTATCAAATGAGTCTATCATGCAAGTCCTTGTTCTTAAAATGGAGCCTCTTGATGTCTTCTTGGAGGTTTTGGCTTTGTGATTCAACAATTCATTCTCTTTTTGTATGTGTTTATTTAGTATTGTCATCTCCAAGGCTTCTTGTTTCAATTTCTTAATATCAATTTAACTACTGAAGGTCAAGTTGGAAGATGCTACTTGTGTCCAATTTTCATGATAAGACTTGGTTTATGCTATATCTCTTTCAACATGTCCAATATGTCCTTTATCGGGGAATTTCAACCTTATGTTTCTTTGTAGTCCTGAGTATCTCTTTAGTTATCTTGTCATTTCCCTTCTCTCCATCCCAAGAGATCAAAAATTGCTTCATCCATGTTGGTGATGCATCAGGTTCAGTTGGGTCTACATACTTATTGTTACTTATTTCATGTGACAACCTACTTGGAGGGTTGCGACCCTCAGTCCTCTGTCTCCTAGCAGATCTAAAAACTTCCCCAATTGATTGAGTATCATCCTTGTCCATGTCCAAGGAAATTGGACATTGTTTTGTTTCAAATTGTTGTTGAGTAGGAATTGTTGTATCACTTCCTTCCTCATGAAATTTGTTTCCCTTTTATAATATTTTCTATGTCCCTCTGCCTCGCCATGTTCCTAGTGATCATGTGGGTTGGAGATGGTATGGATAGTGGCTTATTTGCTAAATTTTCTTTCACGGAATTAGTATTTCATGATTTTCTTGGAGGAGAGATGAATCCCTCGACTCCAGGGGAGTTGAGATCTTAATCAAAACCATGTTTATCATTGTTGGAATTATGTTATCCCTAGCCTTCTATCACAACTTCATGATTTTACAAATTAAACAGATTTTCCTTTAGAAAATTTACTTAGGAATTATTTCTTTTACACAACTTTTCCTCTATCAATATCTTGATCAAGCCATGGTGATACATGTTCTTATAAGGGTTTCTACTATTTCTTTTCACCAGAGTTGACATCTTTCCTAACTTCTTCATAGATAATAAGAAGAATTTAGTGGTGCATTGGACTCAAAGTGTAACAAAATTATGATATGGTATTGGCATGTAATGGCATACCTTCCCTCTCAGGTTAAGAACCTCTGTAAAATTACCAGTCGAGCCAATCATTCATATACAAGCCAAGCCCTAGGTATCCCTTTCTCCAAATTTGCATTCGGATGTTCTGGCTTCAAGAATCGGTTACAATCTTGGCGTTTCACTAAAAAAATTGAGCCATTTTCCTCCTTCCTTGGGTAGATCCGTGACCTGAGCTATTGTCTCTTTGAAACTTCCATGATTGGATCACTTTAATTGGGCATCTCATCCATTAAAAACCATTGCAAATTGAAGCGAAACTTGATCGTCAAAAACCTTGAAACTTGGCAAAGAAACAATGTCATTAGTTGTCATAAACATTGCTTTACATGCATTGTATTATGGCAAGGCTTATAAACATGCATTGTTGTTGGCTCTTGACATTCAACCACCATTTCAACTACAATTTTTGTAGCAAGGAACCCCAGTTGTCACCCTTCAAAAAAATAATAAGTGAAAGCAAATGGGAGAGGGTTCGAAAGGTCGACAGTTTTAAAGACTCCATGATTTTGGTTCTAGACAATATGAATGAAACTCATTTGGAATGAATAATGGTCGAAATCGAAAATATTTGCATGTACATTTATGGAAAATTATGGAACAACCAACCCTGTCGATTTAATGAGATACATCCATATCCACATGAAGAATAGATGCAACTACTTTTCATATAGGCATGCAATTTAACCAGTGGAAGAACCTTTGGCCGATATGTGTGATGGGTAACTTAGTATAATGATAGGGTAGGGCTTAAATGTTAAGGAAATATGATATATAACGCAATGGTAAGGGAAGGCTAGAAATATAAAGAAGCAGGTGATACATTTATGAAGGTTTAGCAGCGAGATAAATGGTAAGGGTGAGGAAACAAGTATAAGAGAGTTGCAAAAATAATTTACTTTGTTCTTAATAAATCAAAAGAGTCTTAAAATCAATTTTAACTCAAAATTATCCAGTCCCATACTTAAAAATATGTGTGCTTAATTTTATGCAAGAATGTTGGGAAGATGAGGAGACCACTGCAAAATACTACTCTGAAGCTTTTGTTGTTGAATATGATGTTGGTGGTGTCTTGGAATGAAGAGGGAAGACCCACCACTATCATAATTTGCTCAATAAATGTTAAAAACACAACTACAAGTCTTTCAATACCTACTTTGAAGTTCTTGTACCAAAAAAGATAAAAGCTTTTGAAAATCCATCAATGCATTGGATTGAAGTATACATGAACTAATGAGATATACTGAAATATGCTACTCCAAATGAACTGTTGAGATATTTTCTTATGGATAATAAAATTCAATCTTCATACATGCCCAATTTTTTTGAAAATTCAGGAAATTCTGGGCTTTTTTACTTATGAAAATGTTGATATCTAAACTGGAAACCAAGAGGTAATAAAGGAATGTTGGTGGCTGATTTTTTCCACGGAGGAGGGTGCTACAACAAGTGTTTAAACTTGCAGCAGGATTCTATAACACTTGGATGTTGAGTACTCTAGTTTTGTTTCCATGAGGACCTACAAATTATGGGGAAAAAATTTGAACTTATTGGCAGAATGTAGGTTGCATACTAGAATCAAAGGAATGTAAGATGATGTTGTTGCAACAAGAATGTCATCCCCTTTTATTTGCACACTGGTAGAGACTACAAATTTTTGTTAGGATCATGAAACAAATAGTGTTCACCGAAACCCAATCTTGGCACAATTATATATGTGTGAAATAATTTGTTGAAGTCGAACATAGAAAGAAATCATTGGATAATCAGCTAATGATGAATGTTGTTAACCAATGCGTGACTACTCACCTTTGATGTCGATGAGAGTCGAGGTGCCTTAGTACATCTTTCTAGGTATGAATGGATGTGTTGAAGTCGAGTCACTTGAAATATTTTCCAATCAAGAGACCTTGATGAATTCCCATTTTTTACATCAAGGAGGATTTCCCTTGATGTATGCAAGTCCCAAGGTACTAACAAGGTCACTAATCCTGATCTCATATGATGTGTTGGAGTCAATGGGTCGATATTTGTAGAAACACGGGCCTTAAGGAATCCCACATCATCTGAAACGATCACAAATATAATTATTTGAAGATTACATGGTAGAACTGAATGCATAATTTTTTGTGAGTCTTGCCCACCAATTGTCTGGTTTTCAAGCAAAAATCTTGTCCAATTGCGCCAGTAAACTGGTTTTCACAATTGGACTTATTTTTTCCCTTTACTATTTTATTTATTTATTTACACTATCCTACTTTACTTGAAAAACATAACATCTCCTCAAGTGTAGGAGTACTTCCAATGCATCCATTTAYGCAACAAGATCTCTATTAAACTCATATCCAATTTTGAAAAGTATACCTCCATGATTGTCAGGGTATGATAGACCAGTTGCTCTAATAGGGATGGTGCCAAGAAATGTTGAACAATGTAGTTGTATGATGTCTTGATCAYTGTTTGGAACCAATTTTCAATACAATMTTTGTCTCCTAGTCTCCCTTTGGTTGTCATGCCATAAAGTTCTTCTAAAAATTGCTCATGAAATTCCTGAATGCACAAGGGATCTGGTGACAAACATGCAAGAAATTCTTTGATATTTGGATCTAGTGTATGTTCTCCATATGATTTTATCCATGAGACTTCTAAATACTTGCAGGGMTGATCAAGGAAGTTCTCTAGATGTTCTTCTTGTGGACCAARCTCATGGATATCYTCTACTTCTTGAGAGGCAGATTCCTCCCTTATGAAAATTTTGAACTTTGGACAAGGGTTTGAAATATTCCTTGTAGTGACAAGTCCTTCTTTGCTCAACAAATTCTTGAACATTTTCAAGTTATTTCTATTGTTCTAGAGCTCCTGTCATAAATGGATTAATAGTATGGGGGATCTTACAACACCTTAGAGAAATGAAATTAACATAAATGAAGGCACACCATTCAAAGAAAACTTAAGGAAACTACAATCTCTAGGTCTAACCATTAGTCAACTACATGAAAAAGAACGGTTTGGATAGACTCACCAAAGTGATTGTGACGGGATAAAACCCTTGCAAAAATACAGAAGTGAGGGCACCTTTGTATATTACCATCTTGTCCTCCACCAAATCTTCATTGTAGTGAGAAAACCAAATAGAAACAACTAGCTAACAAAACTATCCTTCTACAACTTACATTTTAAAAACTCCCTGACAACAGCTCCAAAATTGTCAAGTCAATTAATCATCGTTAATAAACCACTTTTACTTGTCAATCCGGTTCGTAAACATGTAAGCTATATAAATAGTATGTGCAGGTAAAATGTGGAAGTCTAAAATATTCTATATTCTCAAGGGAAAGAAAACCACACTTCAAACCAATCATTTATCAAAATACAAAGAAACCATCAATAAAACACGGTCTTGAACAACTTCACTTTGTCCACAAGACTGATAACAAGTATGATCAGATTTAATTAACTATGTATGCCATGCACATATCTATCATCTTTGCATGATCATGTTTCCTTATCTGTTCTCATCCTAATGTTTAATCAATGGATGTTTAAATGTTCTCACACAAAAATACTCAGGTTTTGGTAAATAACTTGAAAGAAAGAACAAATAGCTAATTCTTTTATCAAATCCCCTTCATTAGGGGAATTTTGAGGTAAAAAAGGGGCCTAAAAACTGTACCACCAAAATCAACTTTATAAGAACCAATCACAATTCAAAAGATGACATCATCACCTTGGGATGACTTGACATTGTTTGAGTTAAATATGGTGAGTTGTCACATTTTCAATGGTGGATGGAAACCCATAGTTAACTAAGGTAGTTCTTTGAAAAAAGTACCCGTAATGAAAAAGTACTCACAAATCAATTTTAAATATGATATAATATCCCCATAAAATAAAGTACCCTTAAAATACTTTACTTTTGAATATATATATATATATATATATATAT
>SNQJ01S0108195.1:5720-25039 GCA_010110895.2 Picea sitchensis
TATAATGTATTAATGTTTAAATTAATTAATACATTATATTATTAATGTATCAATCAATCAATTTATACTTTAATGTATTATTACATTATTAATGTATTAATAATTTAATATGTTGCATTATAGAGTAATGTATTCTTATTAATGCATTTTTTTTTGTAAGTTAGTAAGTATATTAGAGCCTTCTAAAAATGTACAATCTCACTGTTCTAGACAGTGCCCAGCTGGAAAACCACTGTTGGCCCTGGTTCAAAAATTTAATGACACTTGTCCCAAAGATGATGATACTTCCCAAAAATAAACAAAATTGATCTTACTCAGAAAACCTACTATGCCACGCAAGGCTCTGGGCCGTCTGAGTTTCAATCTAACCAGAGATGATTGTCTATTCATTTTCATAATGAACTGAAAAAACATGGAGAAAAGACTTAGAAAAAAGAGAACTTTTCAGAGACTTGGACCGTAGGAGGGGCCTACGAAGACTTGTGTGTTCTTTATCTTGCCCTTGTCTCATTCAACACTCGCATGCTTGAAGTCTTGGAGAAAGAGTAGCAGTTTGTCCACCCTACTCCTTCGATCTCCGTCCTACGTTTGCAATTCCTTAGGGTTGTTTTGATGTCCTGTCAGCGTTTGGCCAAATCACGCAAAGACTTAGTAATCTCTTCATATATATATTGTTGTATTTAATATATTATTAATGTTTTATTTTATTAGTATATTAATACTTTAGCCATGTATTAATTAATTAATGTTTTAATCAATTAATAGGCTACATTGTAAATTAATGTAAATCAATACTTTAATTTAGACATAACATTTATGCATTCTTATTATATATTACATTAATGTAATAATTAATTAATACATTAATTATTTATTATTATATAAATGATGGTCCCCAAGGCATGTTGGTTGTCAACTAGCAACAACCACTTTATAAAAGTGGTTGATATACGTCGATAAGCATCATTAATTTGGAATAGTGGAAAATGGCTCCATTTATTCACCTTTTCAAACTAATGACTAATGACGTCGATCCACATATATCAACCACTTTTATAAAGTGGTTGTTGCTAATTTTATTTTATTCCGGAAGAGCAATAATAATAAGTGACTTTTGCAGTTTTTGATAGCGAAACTGCTTTTCATTATTTTATTTTGGAGGATCAATAATAATAAGCGACTTTTGTAGTTTTTGAAAACTAGACTGCTTTTCAAGCTTAAACATGAAGCCGACTACTTTATTTAACAAATGTCCAGTAGACTAGATATGGCAAATACAGAACTAAACAGGAAGCCAACTACTTTATTTAACAAATGTTCAGTAGACTAGATATGGCAAATACAGAACAGTTACGAACATATGTCCGAGACCAGGTTCGAACTCGGGACCTAGGGAAATCTCCATTTCTTTTGGGGATACAGGGTACCTTACAAGGACTGATGCAACAACCATAGCCAACGCTCAGTTCGACTAGAAGGAAACTTCCAGGTATTCATCATGTCTATTTGAGGGTTTTTGTTCCTTGCGTTAATGATTTTTTGATTTCTCGTTATTTAGTGCCCTAGATATACCTTCTGTCCTTGGCGGGTCTGAAGAAAAGGAGGTTAAGATAGAGGTGGAAGATGACCGAGTTTTACATATAAGCTATAAACGCAAGAAAAAGAACGACAAGTGGCACTGTAGCGAGCGCTCTTACTGAAATATCTTTGGCGTTTGCGCCTACTAGAAAATTACAAAGTGGACGAAGTGAAGGCTACAATGGAAAATGGAATGCTCACCGTCATGGTTCCCAAGCAGCCTCACCCTAAACCTGAGGTTAGACCTATCGAAATCTCTGGTCAACTGAAAGAAAAATTAGTGGGTACTGGTTGGGGCTCTGTATGGAGGTTTACGAATCATCAGGTCATCAGGTCGTTGATTTAAAAAAAAAAGAAATTAACACATCTACATTAATAGTGAATTACATTAATAGTGAATGGAGAATGTTAATAGGAATTACTATCAATTATCAATTAAAGGTGTTGTCAAACTTTTTTTTAAATGGTTTTTTTTTGTTGAAATCCAGTGACATAAATTTATATGAAATCACTATTTTTTGTTGTTTAAAATCAATTTTTGAATGCATAAATGGATTTAGCATGTTGAAAAACGCCGGGGCACTTGGATTATACAGAAATAATCACTCAAATCTGTTGATAAAATATGACCCTAAAAAAATCATTTCTTAGAATGTTTACATTACAACTCAATTAAACATCTTAATATGTTATTTGATATGAATCTTAAGGTGTTATTTGATATGGTTCATTGTTTGTTGACATGTTATTTTTCAAGATTATGTAAAATTAAGATTTTTTTTCAAAGAATTATTAACCAAATAACCAAATAACAATTTAGTTATTGGAGTCGCACCATTACATTATGTTTAAAATGCAACTGATCTTATTACTTAAACTTGAATAAAATCAAAACAACATTAAAATCTCTAAATATTTCTTTGAAATGCACTGCATGAATTAAATGTAATGCTTATTAATATCTCTTTAAATTGTAGTGCATGATGAATTAGTGCATATGAATTGAAGCATTTTATGGCAAAATATATATAATAATAATAATCTATTTTTTAAGGTCACGGCCAAGCCAACACACCAAATTGGTGTATGAGATCCTCTTGTTTGTGGGACAAGGGACCCCCCTTCGCTCAGCGATTTGACTGGTAAAGTCTACGAAAGTATACATACCTTACCCCTCTGCATTTGAACCTGTAACCTCTTATATATATATATATATATATATAACAACACTAAAAATAAGCGATTATGAATTTTATGGTTGAACTTTTTCATTTGCAATTAGAACGACGATCCAAAATGCTAAGGAAAAGATTACACGAGATTACTACCAATATTAAAAAAAATGATTCGTTCTGCATGGTTTGGAAAGTGGAGAGCATGAAATTTACAATGTGTAATTTGAAACTTATAAATTTATGGAAAATTTAATATAAATTTATGGAAAATTTAATATAAATTTATGAAAAATTTACTTAAATTTAACTATGAAAACTAACTAATTGTTAAAGTTTAAATTGTTAAGATTTAAGTTTATGAAGAGTTATTTGTTAGGGTTTACAACCAACCTATTTCCTGCCCTCATACCCATGGGCCGAGTGAATTAGAGGAAAGGAGGGAACCACGTGTTGTTTACATTTACTAAAATTCTAAACACGAATTTCTTAGTCCTTCTGACCCTCACCTTCACGATGTGCGAGTCAAGAAACATAATCTTCTCTAGATCATAATACTAATACTAATAGATCCCCTGTGCAATTGACTTGACATAATAATTTTTTATTTTTGTTGAAAATAGGTTCCTTCTAGTTCTCAATTCTTTTTGGATTTTTTTGGTTAAATTTATATTATAACATTGGAATTTTTTTATTGCATGCGAAAGCCTAAGGAGATTTTCATATTGCAAAATATGAATCCAAACCTAATTTTATTGTAAGAGATCGAACGAATTAAAAGCTTAAATCAAAAGAGAGACTTGTGTAAAACGGAGACTTAATTTAAACTTAATCTAGCATAGCACCAAGTTTATAATTATTCGATTAGAGTTCAAAGGTATATGAATCCAAACCTAATTCTATTGTAGAATATTGAAACCTAATTCTATTGTAGAATATTGAAAGAATTAAAAGCTTAAGTTAAATCAGAGATTTATGGAAAACAGATACCTAATTTAAATTTAATCGATAGCACCAAGTTTATAATTTTTTGATTATAGTTGAGATGTATAAGGTTAAATAATAAAGAACTATAAATGAAGCAAGGAATCATATGAATCTCATAACCATAATCTAAGAAAAGGAAGAAAGATTCGGAAAATTTTAACAGATTAAAAGAAGAAACGATTAAAAAAAAATTAATAGAGGAAATAAAGATATTACCTCCTAACCAAACATTGATCTCCTTCCCTTGTTGCAAATCCAATCTGCATCCACACAACAACAGTGTGCATACTCCTGCTCTAACTGCAAGTATAGAATTTTTTTTGTTCGCAAAAAAGTGGGCACATAACAACATGAAAAATTGGGCACAGAAACATGGCCATAACAACATGGGAGAGAAATGTCGCAATGACAACGAAAGGAAAAGCCACATAAACATAAATGTGGCCATAAAAAATTCTCGACACACACCCCATGGGTAAAGAATGTGCTCATAAAAAATGTTTGGCACGCACCTCATGGGTAAAGACGTTGAAGTGGACTATATCCACGCATCCCATTAACAACTGTAAAAACTTAAACGTACCCTAGTAAAAACCTCAATGAAAATAAATAAAGTGGGCATTAATAAGTCCAGATCAATCATTATTATGTTAATCACATTAATCACCATTTTTAATGATGAGTGTTCATGTTTTTTCATGCAAGGAAGTTAATGGTTGAAATCATAGCCATTCATTTATTGTGAGGACTAAGAATATTCAAAGCATATCAAAGCATATCCAAATAAATTACATAGGTGAATAAAATCTCATTAAGTTTGGATATTTTCAATAGGTGTACTCCTATCAGTGTAATAACTAGCATACCTTTGAAGAAGGAGAAAATCAACGCCCAAGAAAATAGTATAGAATATATATTTTTTTTAAATTATAAGTATATTATTTTATGAGTAGCATTGTAATTGTGTATTAATCATGAGTAGAAAAGTGTTTTTTTGCAAAGTATTTAGGTGAAAGTATGATTGATAGGTATTTGACAATAAATATTTGACACAATTCCATTTCATGTATAGAAGTATGGACCAAGGCGAACAATTAATGTATACAAGTATGGACCAAGTTGAATAGTTCATGTATAAAAGTACAATTACAACATAGAAGAATCTAGAAGGTAAGAGACAAAGAACATAAGCATGCCTCTTTTTTTTTTTGTAGTGAGACATAAGTTATATCCTTCATTTTTTTATAGAGTTTGAAGGAGAATGTCGGTGTTATTAACATTCCTTCTATAGTAGCAGTGTGTGACATTTCCATGAAGGTCATGCCTTGACGTTCAATGTTTCCAATGTCAATGGTAGACCTTGTTCAGGTCATTCCTTGAGATTTATGTATAGTCAATGCCCAGACCATCATAAGAGGGTTTGGTTTCTTGTTAATCCTTTGTATGGGTGGAATTGGTACATTCTTTGGTTGGGTTTGGTCCTATGGAGGGCCAATGTATTTATATGAGCTTGAATTTCTTAGTCACTATTCTAGCATAGTGCAATGCTACACACATGTCTTATTTTCTAACTTCATAGAGATTAACTCAAAGTAGTTAACATTTCCTTTATCTTCTATCATAACTCTAGTGGTACTTTCATCCATCTAGAATATTATCAATGGATCCTTTCCACTTGATATGGTTTCTCTCAAGTACCAGCTCTTTTGCATACCAATTCAAACTTAGAACCATTTCCTTATTCATGATCCCTTATTGATTTCCTTTCATAATATCACCTCCATGCTTGAATCCTTTGAATTATCATCCCAAACTATTTTTTGAATGCACTCAAAACCTTTGGAATGCATCAACAATCCTGTCTTATTGTTTTCATCCCTCTTGGAGTGTTTTCATACATTCATATTAGCTTGACATCCACCTCATGGTACCTTCTTTCATTATCTTAAGATGTTCAATGACTTGACTCAGTCCTAGAATCCTTCTTCCATTTATGAAATACCCTTCCTTGAAGCTCGACTGGATCCTTCTGGAACCAATATGCACACAATGCATTGCTTATGCATCTGTTGGAACTCTTTAGCATACATGTACCTTCGTTAATTCACCCTTGAAGTTCTAGCACTCATACCATGCTTCCATTTCACTACTATGACCACCATAATGTAGGTATTACTCCAAAACCACATAACTAATACTTGGAGACGATGCACCTTATCTCCCTATATACATTATGTCTTTCTCTATTAGATGACTAACATATTGACATATCAATCCTTTTCGAATAGATTTTCCCACAATATATTACTTATCTTTACATTGACATCCTTTAGAGTGAAAAGGACTTTCACTTCTTTATCCACTAAATTATTTACCCTTGCGCCCTGATTCCACTGAGCACTCAAATTAGTATAAGTGGACTTCTTACAATGAATCTCTTTACGCATAAATTTTATCTTCATCGATTCTTAAACCTTCATGGCTCCATCCAAATTCATATATCATCATTATTCATTCCTGGCCTTTGATCATATTGTGACACATCCTTGACATAACACTCTTTCCTTGAGTGCCTCTAGTCATATTTAACCAAAGTTCAAACCCTTTCACCTGCTATGAAAACCATCTCTCCATATTTTCATGGTTGCATCTCCATGCATATCCACTACTCACGCTTTATCATGAATTGTAGGTGGTCTCTCCCTTACTCAACATAGCCATTTGGTATGGGCATTTGCTATCCAAAATTATTTTTCTATATCAGAGTTCCATTGGAATTCTTCTATATTACTCACTGAGTCTAGATGTCTTCAGTTGGAAGCTTCCTCAAGTACTCATTGCACATTTTGAAAAATGGTCCCTGCCTTTCTCCTCTTATATGAAAATATTCCTTTCCTTTTCTCTATTTTCTTGTAACGATAACATCTGAAAAATATGCATACAACAACATTGGTTAGCTAAACCCATAATTTACAACTCTTGAAAAATAGGCACACTTTTCCCTTTTAAGTTCATCATAAATATTCTTTCTAAATTCCTGTGAATTTTTCTACTCAATTCATATTTCTGAGTGCATACTTGGACTCCTATATCCAAGACCTTTCCAACGACTGTTCTCTTTCTCAATTTTGATTCTTGAGTAGAAATTTATTGATGGCAAGGTAAAGGAAATGAATGTCATATAGAAAAGGATATCCACTAGCACATGCAACATAGCTTCAACGTTCAGCAGTATTTCGATCATTCCCTCAAATTTAATATTGATCGTTGGTCTGTTATCGTTGGCTACTAGAACGCTCGACATGACCTTGATACTCAACAACCATCTTATATGGACTCTGATTCAATCTCAGTCGTCAAAATATTTCAATGTGATTCTAAGGTAATCATTTCTTCCATTCAAAATTTCATGGCCTCCAAAATACACTCTCGCATTCCTCCACCCTTATTTTTCACCCATACTCAGAAAATTTTCCAAACATTTCACTACGATTCTAAGTAGTTTTCCTGATTCACTTGATTGTATATGTGACCCAATCCATCTGAGTGATTCCTCATACTTATACAATTTCATATAATTCATCACGCTCCGTGATGTCTTAATACTTAGTCAAATTTGTAAAATTCATCATGGGTCATGATAATTTAATGCTTCCTCCATACATACCCTCGATCCTCTCCATTTGACTAATCCATTATTTTATTTGGTAAATTTTCAAGATCTCATTGTGGGTCTCGAGTCAAGGTTTTGCACGACAAGCAGGCACCCTGCCACCAGGGCTCCACATCACCTGCCACCTACCACACCAACCACTATGTACCTTCCACCATGGAAGTACATGTCACCCTTATTCCATGAAACTAATGTGTGGCTCCACATCATGTTGATGTCATCATACGAAAAAATTCCCAAAATTTTCTAATTTTGCCAAAATTCCAAATTTTCCAAAAAAACCCAATTTCATAATTATTTCTTCGACCACCATTGAAGATATATACTAAGATTTTAATGGCCAATTATAGACCTGTAATATGAAATTTACCCCCTTTAATGAAGTATGATCCCTCTCTGTGGAATTTCGCATGAATTTAGCTGTACAAATTGGGGCCTTTTTCCAATTTCGCCCAATTTCTCCCAATTGCATAATTATTTTCCATGGGCACCATTGAAAACTATGTAATTATCTTTGTTACATCCAATTTGGCCATGTAAACATCAATTTCACCTATTTTCTTGAAATTCAAATCATCCACGTCGAATTCTCCACTAATTATATTGCAGAAATTAGGGATTTTCCCAATTTCAACCAAATTCACTATGGTTGCTCTGCAATTCTGAAATTCGGCCAATTACAGGCTCGAAAATACCCAAATAAACCTCCACAACAACCAATTATCCCCATTTCTGGTCGATCAACGATTATGGGCATGAATTTTCTTTAATTCCATTCAAAATATTAGGGATTCTTACTAATTTTTCCATGACTTGTTGCAGACCTCAAACATTCCTCCCAGCCATAGAATACACTATTCATAAACTCTCAGCAATGGGTCACCCCCAATTTGGGGCTATAAATCCACTAGCACAAAGGATTCCTAACCCAAGCTAAGGTCTAGCGAACAACATAAATGCTCAAACTAGGGTGCCAACTCTAGCAACTAGTCTACAGCCTCTCTTTACCAACAACCTACCCCACCCCAAGAAGTGTACCCATTATCTTCTCAATAGTCCTTCAGCTATCCCACTTCCCTTCCAGGGCTTCAGCAATAGACTAGAAAGGAAGTCTCAGAGCTCTGTAGTTGCAACCTAGCACATAGGGAAACAATTTCCAGCAATTCTCTCACCTAGAGAGAATTCTCACAAGCCTTACAACTCGCTTCCTTAGAATGCACATAGGCCTGACAACCTGCTTCTTCATAATGTACATAGGCATGAAAACCTAGTTCTTCATCTATAATCACCTCGATTTACCAATTACCATCAACTCCAAATATTTCCAATTACATGTACCAAAGATGGATGGTCGGAAGGTATGAATCGTAGAATTCATGGTAAGAATGATGGGACTAATGGGAATTACACCAATTTCCCACTTTATATTTTCATGTCCCCAAATTTACACTTAGAACACTAGGAACTAACTTTTCCCGCACTTGTAATTTGTTCCCTTCCCTTGGGAACTTAAGATAACAGAATGTTATAAGACTTAGGAATTTTACAGATAAAATTATTTTATCCCTAGTCTTAAGCTCCCTTGGATTAGCCCCTCTTCCTTAAGGCATGATCCCCCTTTCCCTCTCATGGAGTCCTAACCCCCATTCTCTTTTATCTGACTTGGTCTTCATGAATGATGTATTTTATTATTAACACGAGTGATTAAATATTACAATGATAGGCTCGCTAGCCTTTTAACATCTAGGATTTGTAGCCTAATAATCACACAGGAACTCTGGCCTATAATATCTTGGCTCATCAGCCTATAAAACATATGTACAATTATAAAAGGGTATCAACCTAGGGTATTACAATGTTACCCTTCCATTCTTGGTTCTCTACTTGGCTCTATCCTTGGAAACAACTCGTGTCCACTTCTTTTGTAATCATTGTAGGTAATTACCAAACAGGGATCACTAAATGCCTTCCAAATTATTCTCTAATACCATATGATTCGTAAAAGGAAGGCTTATAGCCTATCCATAGTCTTATCTCTCATGAGATTATGAAAAACTCGATCAACCGAACCAAATTTGAGTCGACCAAATGATAAGGAAATCGACTACCTAGAGGTCAAGTCAAGAAAATGAAGTCCATCCAACCACAATGAAAGTTAATTCAACCAACCAAAAGTCGAGTTGAGTAAATAAAGTCCGATTGAGAAAAATGGGAGTACAATCGACTACCTATAATTCGAGTCGAGTAAATGAAGTTCAACCGACCAAAATGGGAGTCTATTCGACCACCTAGAAGTTGAGTCGAGTAAATGAAGGCCGACCAACCAAAATGGAAGTTCGATCGTTCGAGGGGAAGTTGAGTTGTTTGCAAGTGAATTTGACGAAATGTCGAAGGAATAAGATAATTTGATGGAATGAGGTCACCATCAATTAAGAAAAATATCTAGAGGGAATATTTGATCTTCAACAAAAAAGTAAAAACATTTGGAAGGATATGTTGGTAACCCGCAACAAATAAAAACATCCAGGGGTAATTTGGGTATTCAATGAAAAATAAAAAATGTCGAGAAGGAGATTTTGATATTCAACAACAGTAGATTTTGATGTATGGTTAGTGTATGACTTGTGTGAAAAGGAATATTAGCCAGCATTATCTAGAACATGAAGCATGACCTACATACAAAGTGTGGACACCAGTTAGGAGAAAAATTGACTCTGGAAGTCAGAGAAAATCACCAATGACTCTTAAAATGCAATTATAAACCCCCAAATAAATAGCAATTATTCTAGAATGAGGGCCGTCAATTTCCAACTTCAAAATGGATGTGTGATCATGGTTAAAGAGAAGTTGGTATGGATTACTGGCTCATGGATTGTATCCATGTCAAATGAGCTCAAATAATAATTAGCACATATTTATCTTTGTTAAACAATATATAGAAAACCATTAACTTACAATGCACACCAATTACCATTCATAGACAATGCATCCACAAAGAGTAACCACAAATAAACTCATAGTTTTCCCTAGAACCCCAAATAGGAAAACCAACATTCTTTTGGCTTCAACTAGTCTCTTTATTATTCAACAATGGGCAAGTTATAAGATCTCTAGTTCATCTCTATGCTCTTGAGTGACATTTGGGTAACCTCTTCACATCATTCACATCCAAAGAACCCCTCTCTCATTGTGGGGAAACATGATATAGGAGACTGAGTCAACTGGGAGGATAGTTAGAAGGTCAGGTGTCCCTAATGCTTCAACTTATCTTCGGTCTGTTTCTCCTCATTCTCTTTGTTTGTTTGTATTTTATCCCAGGTGGAAAAGGTCTCATGAAGTCTCTTATTTTCTTAATACAATATTTATTTATGTACAATAATATGTTTCCCAACTTTACATAAAATAGGTTTGACTTTAGACTACATTACATACAAGGGTAGACATCAATCATAATGGCATGGGGCCCTTCACGCCAACAAGTTAATATCCTTCATCATCCATAGCCTTGAACTTTGTTCATGTTGATCATCCTAGATCATGTGCTGATAGCCAATTGTTCTTGTTGGATTTGATTCATATCACATTCACTCCCATCATGATAAATTAATAGTCTAAATTCAATGTGGACATATACATGGCCAAAGCAATGATAGGTGGCAACAACAAAGTACGAGTCATCCCCATTACTATACCATTCAAACACCATGATGCCAAATTTAGGATACCTTGAAAATATGAAGTCCATGATTCTTTATTCATTTATTATGGTGATGGATGCAATATTTGGAACTGTGACCTCTCTGACCATTGAGTTCTCCATAAGAAGACAACGATTTTAGGCTATGTAGATCAAGATTTAGCTAACGTTATGTGTTTGTTTTTGGATTTGAAATTTCTTAAATCAACATGAGGTTTTTCAAGTACCGACCACCACAAGGGAAGCATACATAGATGCTCAAGTTTGTTGCAATATCAAAAGCTTCCACAAATTATAATTATTGTAGATAGAATATGCTTGAACTGGTAAGGAATTCAAACATAAAAGATATTTTGCGTGGTTTTGAATGTGAAATCTTGTATCGCCTTTCTTTATTGTATTAAACATGAAAATAAATGTCTTGGATTTTCATCGAGTAATTTTTGTTGAAGCATGTCGATGGAAGTGGAAGTTAAAGAACATATTTAAACTATCTCTGATTGAGATTTAATCCAAAAAATGATAAATCTTTGGTCCCTGTGTGGAAATATGAAGTAGATATGGAGATTTTGAGTTGTTTTTCCAAAAGATTGGCATACTATTGATTTTGAAAGAAAGAAACAACTATTTAATAGAGCATTTCTAATGCAATGTCTAGTGGCTTGAGAGAAATCAAATATCATTGTGATTTTGTGTGAAGAGAAATCAAATCAAATCAAATATAAGAATGTAATTACTTCATCCATCAACATTTCTTACACCATACAATTGCTTCGATTGTAAGAAAAATATTATTATTTTCCTTATGAGAAGAGGCTTATGTCGACTAACCATGGAAACAAAAGTAGAGCCCACTTCCGTTGATGAGAAAAATCATTTTCTCAATAGATGTGATATGGATTTCAAACTTATCATGCATGATCCAGACTTATTTTCTCCTAAAATGCAACTGCATGTAGTATCGTTATCAACTACATAAAAAGTATGGACCAAATTGGAGTTTATATTTGAGGTAAATGAATATTTTGAAGAATGCATTCCAGACAATGGTAAGATAAAGCTCGTAAAAAATCCACCAGGAGAACAAGATTCTCAACTTTCTCCTAAAGCATATTTCAGAGACAAGAACAAGCTTCTGAACTTCCCTCTCATCTTCTCGACTTCCTCAGATCATATTTTAGACATAATTTCCAAATCAAATATGGAAGTACCTAAGCATTCATGTGCCAATCTGGAACCGAGATCCAAATGGGCACAGTCCATCTTACCAGCAATGGATGATCCTATCGATCCTAGAAGGATGAGATTCCAACTTGAGGGATATCTACATGCTCTCGTAGTCATATAAGTAGTAATTTCCATGCATTGCTACATGGTTCTGGCATCAGACCCTCAGGCCTATGCAAATGCTAAAGAAAATTTGTATTGGAAAACTTCCATAAATGACGAGGATTTGGATCTTCTTCCTTCCAATTCGAGTAAGTGGATAGATATGAACATCTCATTGGAGAATTTACATCATTAGTTATTCATTGAAATATACATCTTCATCAAAACCTTCACCGAGTAGAGATTTCAATCCTTGCAATGTCTCCTTGAGATGAAGAACACAGTTTCCTAGAAGATTTCCTCCTTTATTCATCATTGTGTCTTGAGGGGGGGGGTTTTCCCCATGAGGTTTTCCCTCTTTACTCTTTTTTATTGTTCTATGTTTTAATAAATGCATTTTAAAATGGGTACTTAACATGGCTTCTTGTCGAGACCCATTCATACTCCCTAGTATCCATTCGGGGGGGTGTTGGACATATTACACACCCACCTATTATTTCTTATCTTATGTTTATTTTTCTATGTTGAGGGAACCCCTGGTCAAAGATATTCTCCCTAGATGAGGGCACCACCTCCTCTTTAGTCATTACTTGGTTGTACATCAGTTAGACTAGTGGAGTGAATTCATGCACGGAAACCTTGGTATTATCACCAAGTGTGCATGCTCACCTTGGGATCATCACTAGGTGGGTGCACTCACATTGGGATCATCACCAAGAGGGTGTACTTGAAATTCATGAGGCTTTGGGGGCACACCAGATGTGCATGCATGAGATTCTCTCCACTCCAATTGTCTAGACTAGTTAAATGATGACTACATGGTCGGTTAACTAGGACTAGGTGGTAGATAACTCAGGTTTTTGTCAGTCTGTGTCCACATCTCTCTAGAATACTACTATGGCACATTAGTTGGCTCATGTATCTTATATTTATTGTAAATTGTTCACCCTTTGAGTTTGGAATAGTTGTTAATACAATTATCTCTCTCTCTCTCTCATTTGCAATCTTTGTGAGAATTGTTGCTAGCTAGATTCTTTGTGCAGGTTTCAACCAAATTCTACAATTTGAATGGGAAATGGCCCCAAGATTCTAAATTTTTACAACATGTCAATAGTTTGGAAATAATATTTTGAAGCTCCAAAACATGTTAATAATGGAATTTCTATGAGAAACAAAGCATATGCAAAGATCTCATTTTCCCCTCATACCGACACTTGAACATGAAAACATTTAATATATTTGTGGTTGTAACCAAAACTATATTTTCTTTCCAAAGTTGTGTTTTTTTGGTAAACAAAAAAGTTTATTTATATATAAACTTTCATAACTAGAGTCACATATACATGTTGGAGCTTAGAAATTTTGAGTATACTAAAAATAGAAATCCACATATTGTTCTTATAAAAATAAAAATAAAAAATAGGGCTTATATGGTTTCCCGTCATTACAAAATTTACAAAAATTCTTCATACTAAGACATAAGCAGAGTTTAACCATCCATGATATACTACCAGTATTTCCATATGACCAATAAACTGATAATAGACTAGACAATAGAAAGTAAACACATAAATCCTAATTAACTCACCTAAGATGAAGATGTACACAAATTTATAAGAAACAAAAGAGGATATAGCATGATTTCGTGGACTACAGTGGTGATTCTTTGAGCTTGGTGAGGCTAGCGCCTCCTCCACGTGGGTCGAGGGATATTTTCTAGCCACATAATTGATTAAGTGCTCAAGACTCAATTACTCCATTTGATTTAGTCAGTTTGTTTGTTGATTACTCCTGGAACTACTCTTTCTATGTTGAAATTCATGCTGAAACACGTGCTAAACTCGTGCTAAAAATCATGTTGAAACTCGTGCTGAAACACGTCCTGAAACTCATTTTGAAACTTGCACATATAGATATATTTTACAAGTGTCATGTTGAAACACACACACATAATGAAATTTTACAAGTGTCACGATATTTCTTTATTTGCAGCACTGTTCTCGTATGCATTTTATTTTTCCACGCTGGTATGCATTCATGATGAGTTGCAGCTAACGTTAAAGAACTCGTGGCTAAAAGACAAAATGTGACCCGATGCCAAAAGGAAGTTGAAGCAATCTGAAATATAGAGAGACAATTTGAGTAACAACTCATTCTTGGAGGGAAGGAAAATCATTTCAAAGCCGAGGAGGAGTTTTAAAAAGAAATGGAATGCAATTTTGAAGGGGTTGGTGAACCACGAATCAAATAAATCATAGAAGGTGGACTAGAGAGAAAGATTCCAGATTGGGTGAGCACAAAAGAAGGGCAAAACATAATCTCAACCCATACACGCAGGCCATTACCCTCTGGATGATTTCGTAGTGGTTTTTAGCCACACAAGAAACAATTCATGGTGGTCTTTTTAGTGCATGCTTGGTGTAATATAGAAATCTGTTCTCTATGTTGAATTAATAAACTAATGGTATTGAAATTTGTTTGTTTTCGAGTGTTTTAGTTTCCAGTGGATTCCTCATTATTTGAAAAAAGTATTTTTGTTTCTTTTTCCATTGTACATTCTGTAGCAGGGTGTGTGTCGTAATTGTGTGTGTGTTGCAACCCAGTTACCTCTGCATTATGTGGTATCAGAGATCGATTCTTCTCTGGGATTAGCATCTAATCTACTTCTGTGAGATAGGGTACAAAATACCCATTTGTGGTGGTTTCTCAGCAAGAGTGTTTGAAGTCTTGGGTTATAGAACCATGTGATGTCTGTGGAATTTAGTGAGACACCTACAACTTGGAGGAATTTCGTTGTGAAAGAGAGGAGCGGAAGGGGAGGTGCAGAAAATTGAGAACTGAAAAATTTGAGAAGAAGAATAGAGGAATTGGAAAATTGTAGGAACAAAGATGATGAAGTATACTCAAAGCCAGAAGAAGAAATCGAATATGAACGAGACAGTGATGAAAGAGACCTAGCATCTAAACTGATTTTGTATTTGAGTAATAGGGGTAGTGCAAAGGTTGAGGTTTCATGTTATGATGGTAGTTTGACAGTTGATGGTCTCATTGACTGGATTGGGGAACTCGAAAGATACTTCGAGTATGAAAATGTTCAGGATCCAAATCGGGTAATATTTGTTGTTAAAAAACTGAAAGTCCATGCAGCACTATGGTGGGATATGTTGTAGAAGGATAGAGTGAATAATCAACTGGAGAAAATCAAAACTTGGAAGAAGATGGTTACCAAGGTTGAAGAGAATTTTCTTGCTATCGATTACCAGCAGAATTTGTTCTGACAAGTCCAAAACCTCAAACAAAGGGAGACATATTCTTGCGAATACACTGAAGAGTTCTTTAGGTTTTCACTTAGAGAAGGCCTCAAGGAACCATAATTCCAATGAGTTGCAAGGTATGTAAATGGGCTAAATTATTTAATTTAGGATGAAATGAGCACACACTATTTATGCACTATTGATGAAGCTTATCAAGTTTCCCTAAAGGTAGAAGAAAATATTGAGAGGAAAACATAGCCTAGAGGTAGAGGAAGAGGTTTTAAAGGATGATGTAAAGCAGGGACTGCTAAAGGCAATGAAAAGGAAGAAGAATTTGTCAGTGGTCAAGGTGGTAGAGGAGGAAATGGAGCTGGTAGAGGTCAAGGATTCAGAAGAGGAAATGGAATATATGTTATCACTGTGGTGTAGATGGACATAATAAGTATGAATTTTCAGAAAGGAAAACTTCAAGGAGAAGAGGTGAAGCACAGGCACAAGTCACATAGGCTGACAAAGCTTCAGTAATTAGAGAAAATGTGACTATTCTTCAACAAGAGAAAGGTGATAATTTGTTGTTCCGAAGAGTGTTGCTTAAATATGAACAAAAAGAGGCATAGGAACCAAAAAAACAAAAGAAAGTTCTTAAAACAAAATTTAAAGTTCAAGGAAAATGTTGTAACCTGATTATAGATGGAGGAAGTACATAAAATTTGGTATCCACTAAAGTCAAGAACAAACTGAACTTGAAAAGGTTGAACCATCTAAACCCTTATCATGTTTCTTGGTTGAAAAAGGGACACTATGATCTAGATGGATATTGGTGGCCACCCACCTTTTCCAACTAGCTCAAAACAGTTTTCTGGCAATTTTGGTAATTTACTATTTTTAGCAGTTTTCACTTCCGGAGCCTTTTTTAGGCCCTAAACGATGTTTTTTTGGGAAAAAAGGTTTTCAATATAAAAGTCCCTTCGATATTTCATATAAAATGAATCTCCTCTATGATACCTTTCCAATGGGCTATCATACGCCTAAAATGAAGATCATATGCAAAAGTTACGACCCTGGGAAGTTGATGTACTAACTTACCCAAATGGGGCCCACATGAATTTTGGCGCTTTATCTCCTAGGGTTAGGTTTTTCAATGTCTAGGGTTTTTGACATTCGTTATTATTGTAAAAAGGCCTTCTAAGCCTCATTGTAATCATCTTCTTACGAATGAGCACAACTGTCACATCTCTTCTCAGAGATAAGCCGCCACCATTCCAACAAGCTTCTTTCCGCTGTATTTTACAGTTTCCAGCTTATTTATTTATTAATAGAAAACCAGTTTTATTGTATATCTGTTATTGTGTGTTAAGAACCTGTTAATAATCTGTATTCATTTCGTTCTTCTCATAAAATATGGATCAGTGGTATCAGAGCGGTATGCTCCTTGTCATCTTAATGCATGTCCCCAACGAGGTCGGAGTACAAAGAGTTGGGTCTCGAGCTTGTTTCTCTTGAGGAAAAAATATCTCGTACACCCAAGAGACCTCTCATGGAAGGAGAAAAGGAATATGATGGGACAGGAGATCCTTTCAAACTGTTGATTGAGTAAGCCCTCACGCAACAGAGGAATGAGATGATGAATAGTTTCACGCAAATCCTTTTGGTGACTACCAATAGGCGCCACATCTTCTTCGAACAGAGGCTCCTCCCCCTTCAAGGTACAAATAAACTTTGATATTCCTATATTTTAAGGTCATATAGACGCAGATGTTGTAGACAAGTGGTTGAATCTACTAGAAGGGTATTTTTATGTCCAAACTTTTCGAATAGAGAAATATTACTTTTTCCCTCCTCAAAGCCATTCTCCATGTCAAAGATTGGTGGGAAACTTTCTGTGAGAAAAAGGAAACAGAGGAAACCTCACTATTTTTTGTCACTACCACTTGGTAATCCTTCAAGGATGCTATTAAGGAACAATACTATCATGTCGGAAGTTATGACGACCTGTATACCAAATGGACCACACTGCGGCAAGAAAGAGACCAAGCAGTGCCAAATTTCACAAATATATTCCATACCTTCCACATCAATATGGGTATCAAATATTCAGAGCGACATCTGGTGCTCAAGTATCATGGTGCTCTGCATAGATACATCCATATCGAAATGGAATTTCTAGACATCTCATCCTTGGGCACGACCTACAGATATGTCGTCTAAATCGAGCATAATCTCAAACAAAGAATGAGGCTATTTGGGTCTGGGAACCCCTCACAAAAAAATCCAGGAAAAGACGGCCCCAACCCATAGAACAAGGGACAGGGAAAATATGGGCAGTATCAGGACAACCAGTCCAAGCGGCAAGCAAAGAAGGACACCGGAAAGAAAAAGAAAGACACTGGGAAGTGGTGCGACTTCCATAAGAGCCCTTGGCATAACAGTGTTGACTTCCGCTCAAAGAAGTCGTTGGTGGCCAAAGTGAAAGCCTCTGAATTAGATGTGGATTTTGACTCTGAGCCAAAACTAGAAAGCGGAAGTCAGATCATTGACCTGGAACCTAGTGCCATCATTGCTACCACCAAGCTCCAACCTGGTGAACCAAATGAACTAGAAGAAGGAGAGCGCCTCTTCCATTCACAGACGTGGGTAAAAGGCACCCCACTGCACTTCATTGTTGATAGTGATAGCCAAAAGAACCTCATCTCAGTAGAGGTCGTCAAGCGGCTGGCCCTGCCAACAATGCCGCACCCACAACCCTACACCATTAGATGGCTCCGCCAAGGAAGCGATATCTGCATCAGCCGACAGTGTCGACTGTCATATGGCATCAAGCCCTTCAAAGACAAGGTATTGTGTGATGTCTCTCCTCTCAAAGTTTGTGATGTTCTTTTGGGACAACCTTATTTATGGAAACTTCATGCTGTATATGAGTCTAGGCCTTGTAGTGTTATTATTACTTTGAACAAGAAATTGTACAAGATACTCAAGGTAGTCACACATAGTGTTATTTTCTTTATCTCTGCTAAGAAATGCAGGAAGGTCATCTCTCATATGCGGAAGTTTTTCTTCTACATGATTCACTCTTAGAATAAGCGAAAGATCATAGCCACATCTAGGGTCTTTGCGACTGACCTCTCCACACAGCAAAAGCAAGTAGATAAGGTTGTGGAAGAATACTAGGATATTTTCTCCTCACCTACAAGGGTACCTCTGCACTGCCAGGTCAAGCACCCCATCGATCTGGCCCCCGATGCATCGTTTCCCAATGGGCCAATCTATCGCTGCTCTTTGTTAGAGAATGAGGAGATCAAGTGAAATATCCAAGAACTGCTCCACAAGCGGCACATCCATCCCATCTCATCACCTTACGGGAGTCCAATCATGATGGTACAGAAGAAATATGGAACATGACGACTCTATATTGATTATCGGGCTTTGAATAAACTCACAGTCAGAAATCGGTACCTGATTCCCCAAATCGACGACCTCCTTGATCAACTCACGAGGGCCAAATAGTTCAGTAAGATTGATCTGAAGTATGACCACCACCAGGTCCCGATAGAACAAACAAATGTATGGAAGACCACCTTCAAGTCAAAGGAAGGCCTTTTTGAATGGTTGGTCATGCCCTTTGGTTTGAC
>SNQJ01S0108196.1:33410-49425 GCA_010110895.2 Picea sitchensis
TCTAGATGATTCTCCTGTGTAACGCAGTGAGAAAGGAGATCTGCAAATTTGGACGTGCCTGTGGCTGAGCACAAGGTGAACGTGTGAAATCCCAAAGTGTTGGGTTGATCATCATGAGATAGAGATGAAGATGATGTATTAGCCTCCTCTGAGCAGAGAGTTGATGATGAAACTCCAAATGACTCTCCTGTGTAAAGCAGTGGGAAATAAAATCTTTTGAGTGGACATGCCTGTGGACGAGCACATGTGAACGTGATCGTAGTGGCTGAGCACTAGTGAAGAAGTGGTTCTTCTGTGTAATGCAGTGAGCCAGAGATATGGAAATCCCTATGGATGTGCCCCCAGTGGTTGAACACTAGTGGGTGTATGAGATCCTTTGCTACGATGTTCAAGAGTCAAACCTGCTTGTAACCCTAATTGTAATGTAAAGGGTACAGGTTGACCCCACCTTAATGTAATTGATAATTAATGTAAAAGATAATTAATCTAGTTAATATTAATTATATTATGAGATAGAGAGGTCGACCCTGTTGTGCCAATAGACACTTCTGTTGATAGGTCAAGTCTAATACAAGTAAAGGTAAATTCCCCATCAAGGAATCATATCTTTTGTGCGAGTTTGGAAATTTCAGCAAGTACATCTACTTGGGAAAAGTGCGCACCTCTCTTGGGCGTTAGTCTTCTGGGGTTTGTGAGCACCCTTTTGTGTGCTAGGTTTTCTTGGTGGTGAAGGTCTTTATCTTGAAGAATATAACAAAGGATTGGCTGGGTTTTCTTCCCTTGTTGAGAAGGGTTTCCCATGATACTTCTTGTGTACTTGTGCATGATGTTTCTTCTTGTGATCTTGGTTGTCGCAACATATTGTCTATGGTTTAAGTAAAATGCTAAAATGGAATGAACTTCATGCTTAAGCCTAGATTATTGAAAACTCAACAATATTAATTCTTTGTATATTTAATTTAGTAATAGCTAAGCTACATAAACTTTATGTTTTTAGACAGTTTTGGATCAGACCCACCCATGCCCATTCATAGGAAAACCTCTATTGTGTGAGAGATAATGTTTCTGCTACTTTTTCTATGATGATATAATAGTAAAGCCTCCTTTTTGTAATTCGATAATAGCCATGCTAAACCTAAATTCTCTAGAATAGTCTCCATTGATTCAAAGATAGGTGTGAAGGGATAGGTTTTCACTAATCTCCATAGTAATGGTAAAAGATTTAAGGTTAGGGTTAGGATACACCCATGGTAGAAGCACGACGAGGGTTTTACATATATAGTAAGCTTCATAGTAATTGATTGTGATTTTTAGACCACAAGCAATAATATGGAAAAATACCTATGATGAAAATTGGAAACGTCATAATGTTCATACATCATTTTATATATGTAATAATAACTGAACTGTATTGTAGAGATGTTAAATGTGGCCCGTTTTAAACTTCTTAAGATCAATTTTGAAGACTATATATTCTTATAGACTAAATGGTCATATAAATAAGATAACATATATCAATTTTATTTGTGACTAAATTGTAACTTTAAATTATTCCTTTTCTAATGAAGGCGTGATCAAGACCTTCCTGGGTTGGTTGCACCCTTTTTTGGCACCAATAGAAGCAAGGTGCTCTTACAGCCTAGGTGGAAGAGGGTAGAAGAGACGTATCATGTAACATCTGTAACCCTAGTAAAATATAATTGAAAAATAAAAAATAAAAATAAAGTCTGAGGTAGAGTGATGTCTATGTTATAAAAACTAAATATTTAAGTAAATAAAAATAAAAACAACTATGCTAACCTCATTTTTTGTAAGCAGCTAGAGGTTTGCCCCTGTTTTTCTAATCTTTCCCTGCTTTTACAATTATCCTAGTTAATATAGTTTGCAGATTATTGTTTCATTAACAAAATTCACACCTATATCCTTGATCCAGGTTATGATTTTGATCAACATTCAATGAATCCAGGTGATGATTTTGATCAAAATTCAAAGAAAAAAACACACGGTGTGGTGTACCTGTCATGCTGAGGAACCCAATTTGTCTGTGGTAAGCGAGGCCAGACTTGCGGCAAAGGACCATCCTTATGTGCCACATAGAATTTATGGTAGTAGTTGTAAGAGCAGACCACCTGTATTGCATTTATGTGAAGATTGAGGAATTTGGATGCAACATTCCTCCCAACAGATCGAGGAATTTGGATGCAACATTCCTCCCAACAGAGTGATAACAGACATAAAAATGATATGCTCCCTATGACATGTTCCAAAATCCAAAAGACCCGCTAATGTTTTTAGCATACATTGCCACAAAGTTAGCTATGGAGGCCTCAGAATGCACACGGGGATCATTCCTGAGAGAATTGATGCAGAACGACAAGAAGAAGAAATTGGCCTCTTCTGATTTCGATGTGAGAAATGGGCTTTGAAAGAGTTTGATTTTGAACATGTGTTTGTTGAAATTATTGCTAAGTTTTGGGTCATATGGGTTGGGGTGTGGAAGAAAAATCCTTGCAAAGGAGTTATTGTTATTGTAAATGTTCGGATACACGAAAATCTTGAGATTGGTGAGCATTGAGATTAGAGTTTGCAAAGGGGGTGAATATCGAAGGTCAAAGTTTGCAAAGGCTGTGAATATCGGTTAGAGTTTGCAAAGGCGGTGAATATCGTGGCCGTTATAGTTTGCAAAGGCAATGGATATGGTTGCCATAAGCTAGTAAGAGTTTGTAGGAGATAGAGTTTGCAAAGGCGGTGGTAAGCTAGTCAGAGTTTGCAGTAGATAGATGTGATAGTCAGAGTTTGCAAGAGATAGATGTGATAGATGTGGTTGTAGGTCTTCAATAAACTTTAGAGGAGATAAATGTGGTTGTAGATCTTCAATAAACTAGTCGTCCTCCTCATAAAGACTTTAAATAAACTAAACTTAGACTGTATAACATTACAGAAAATGCATTGTATGTGATCCAGGTGGATAAGGGTGGCCACCCACCTTTTCCAAATGGCTCAAAACGGCTTTCTAGCAATTTTGGCAATTTACTATTTTTAGCAGTTTTTTCGGGTCCTGAACTTCCAGGGCCATTTTGAGGCCCTAAACGATGTTTTTTTGGGTATGTTGCTCTTTCAAAATAACATTTATGATGCTATTTTATCTCGAGCGTTGTAGGTCTCGGATAGATCTTTCCAACGAGCTATCACATGCCTAAAATGGAGATCGTATGCAAAAGTTACGACCCCGGGAAGTTGATGTACTCACTTACCCAAACGAGGCCCACATGACTTTTGGCGCTTCATCTCCTAGGGTTAGGTTTTTGGATGTCTAGGACTTTTGACATTCTCGTTTATTGTAAAAAGGCCTTCAGAGCCTCATTGTAATCATCTTCTTGCGAATGTGAGTAACCGTCACATCTCTTCTCAGAGATAAGCTGCCACCATTCTAGCGAGTCTTTCACTCTATATTTTTACAGTCTCTATACATTTCTTTGATTAATAGAAATCGTGTATTATTGTATATATGTGTTTATGGTTGCATCTCTGATACATTTATGTTATATTATTAAATATCGGCAATATCTCTGTGCATTTCTTTATTATATCTCCGCTCTCATTTCGTGCTGAAAAAAATCTGGATCAGTATGAGAGCGTATTTAAAACTTAAATAAACTAAACTTAGGTTATATAATATTGCAGAAAATGCATTGTATGAGAGCGTATTTAAAACTTAAGTTATCTAAGAACACTGGGCAATAAGACTTCGATTTGTGTAGCCAATAAAATGTTTGAGAAAATCAATTTAAATAATATAAAAACATATTTTTTGTTCTTCCTATGTACAAGTTTGGACTATAAAAAAATTATTTGTAATGAAACAACAAACTAATTGATGGTCAACGTGGTATCGAACGTTAGAGTCCCTCCTTGCCTTCGACAGGGACTAATAATAAGAGATACCATAATCCACAGTGTAAGACCTTTTGATGCATGGGTTATCTCGACCGCTGAGCTGGCAAGGAGTTGGTGATCGAACAAAGGGCATTTATGGAGGTGAGTCATTGTAACTATAGGATGCAATTACGTAGACTATAGAACACAGATTGGTTAGTTTCGGGAGTGTTTCAAAGATGGGTGACACGGTCAAGCTACCTATCTGGTCCGATAGTTTGGCGTCTCTTTCTAATAGACAAGAATGTAAATAGAAAAAGAGTAGTCTAAACGTTCTACCTTTTGGAAGTTTTCTAGTGACTTTTTTCTGTTTGATTTTGCCTGAAATCCGGTGAGGAATGGTTGGATCTACAGATTTAAGTGGCTAAGTTTGTATAATTCAAGTGCCTCAGGAGTTTTTTAGCACGGTGAATCCATTTATACATTCAAAAATACAATTTAAACAACATAAAATAACGATTTTGTCCAAATTTACATCACCAACTTCCGGCGAAAAAACACAAAAAGTAGAACGTTTAGCTTACCCCAATAGAAAACATCACGTGGGAAAGCCTCACGGCCAGTGATCAAATTTGAAGGGCATGTTCTAATTTATGTGAGAAGGGTATATAATCATGCAACCCTTCTAGAATGAAATGACAATAATAAATTAAGTTCACAATTCATAAAAAAACGTGTTAAATAAAATATTACATTTTTAATCAAATTTATTTCTAATAAAATAATTAGTACAAGCTAAATGGCTAACTAGTTGGAAAATATTACAATTATAACAACATCAAATAGATAATTAGTCAAATTTGAAAATGTAAATTCATAGAGAAACAAAATTTGTAAATTGTATTAATTCTTTTAAAACTGAAATAATACATTTTGTCCCCAAAACAAAGTTATACTTGAGTGTTTTAATCCGTCATATTTCATCTATCCCCACCTCATGTATTATGTAATACATTAGTCAAAAAAAATTGGAAATTAACAATAAACCCCAAAAAGTTGTTCCTTTTGGAAATTAACTTGCCACCTGCTCCTTGCAACTTAGCCTTGCATAATATCCTGCAATGATTAAATTCAATATGTTTGAGAAAAACTCAGTACAAAAGAAATCGTTGGTGCAATATTCAGAGTAATACCTCAAACATATTCAGAGTAATACCTCTTGTTTATTGATACTAGTATAACCATTGATATGATGTTAACTATGATCATAAGGGTAATCAATCACAAAATACACTAGATTACTAGATCATGTTAATTCACGGTTTAGATCTGCACTCAAAGAATTACAACCTACAGCCACAAACTGAATTCTAGAAACCTCAGTCAACACTTTAAATCTTCATCTACTAAAACAATATTCAGTAAATTCAAGAGTACAAAGATTGCATTCTATGAGCTAATTCAAACAACAAATAACTAGGATTTATTCTACATAAATCTATAGTCTGGAAATTCAGGACAGCAAGCACAATCTCCAACAAATTATCACAATACTCTATTACTGAAATAAATTACAACAAAAAAATTCAAATAAATGAGGAGCGGTTCTACAATTGTTTTGTAAGGTAATCGACTGATAAAAATAATGATTGAAACTTACATTCACATTTTTCAAAACTACCAGATCTCTGCATGCTTTATGATAGGGATGAAATGGTTGAGCATGTCTTTTGGAAATGTCCATCTGCAAAGACACATTGAGGATGTTTGTTAATTTGTTAATTTATAGTTCAGAACTGCACTAAAAGAATTATTAATTTATAGTTCATAACTGCACTAAAAGAATTACAACCTATAGTCACAAACTAAAGTCTAGAAACCTATGTCAAAACTTCAGATATGCATATACTAAGACAATATTCGGTAAATTAAGGAGTACAAACATTGCATTCTGTGAAGTGATTCAAACAAAAGATAACTAGGAATTATTCTACATAAATCGCTAATTTGAAAAATTCGTGACAACAAGTACGGGGCCTCCAACATATCAATTCTGCTCTATTAATTAAAGAAACATTACAACAAAGAAACTTACAACATAAAATGAGGATTGTCATGGCTATAAGTTATGTAAGGTAAGCCAATTCTAATAATAAATATTGAAACTTCATTCACATTCTTCAAAATTACAAGATCTTCGATCATTATAGATATGAATCTATTTTCCTAGTGGAAGAGTAGTTTGAGCTTTCATTTTGTTTCATTCTTCATAACACATGCTCCAATTCCAATTGCTTAGAGCACGAGGGTGCACTGAGAGCGAAACATTAATATATCCAATGTTTCTAAAGAAAGTCTTGATCTATCATCATTTTTTATCCGATTTAATTTGAAGAAGCCTCTTTCACATACTATTTTGCTAGCTGGAATAACAAGAATAACCTGTCATAATTGCATCAAACATGGAAATCCTTCAAACCATTCAAGTTCACCTCCACATAGATCCCATGCTCCAAACATATGCTTTTAGGGTATGATCTATACATATACGTAAAAACAAATTCATCCATTTCACCCAAACATCTAGCACTATCCACAATAGGCGAGTTTCCAACACTAAATTTCTCACATAAACATGTTAGCCATCTTCTTGTTTGAGAGTCTCTATCATCCATATCCTCATAATAATTACGAGGACTAAAAAACTTGGAAACATAAAAAATAGGTAAATCTATGAACCTTGCATTTAGAGAGTCAATCACTTTCATTACAAAAACTTTTCCCAACATAATGCAATCATCTAGTGTCCCCGGTCTTTCTAACTTTGGCAAACTCTCAAATCTCAATGCATGCACATGTACCATACCGGTAAGTAATCCGGGTAGTTCCGCTAAAGAGTTCCTTGATGTGTTTTACTTAAGAAATATGATATGTGCATTGCACCAACCCTAAATATGCCTCTTAGAAATCGCTTATGAAGAAAGCTAATAGTGATATCCAAAGTAGTTCCAAAAGATGTAATGTCAACATGATCTTCTTGGAATTGTTGACTCAGCTTATTCAACTCAATAAGCACATATGCAAGTAAATGGATGCAAAATTGAACTTGAAATATTGTGGCTAGGTCATACATTTTTTCTCCCCTAAATCTCAGTTTTTTAACAAAGCATGCATGAGTTTAACAAATCTTTCCATGACCTTGTCTCTAGAAAGCCACCTAATATGATGAATTTGCAACACCTCTAACTTAGTGATTTGAAATGACTCCATTTAACTCTTTCACCTCCATGTCTTTAGTAGATTTCCTAGCCATGAATAAATTATTTTGCAAACTTATCAATAGCTTGCAACTCTACAAAATAAGATGAAGCATCATTTGTTGCTAATGCTTCCTGATGAGCTATGTAGTGTATATCTAATAAATGAGGAGCATATCGACAAAGCTTAGTAGATAAAACTTCACGAATACCCCTCATGGATGAAGCTCCATCAGATCTAAATCCAACTAATTTTATCAAGGATAGATCCATTTATGCTAGAAGAGATGTCACAATGTAATACATAGATTGTGATGTTCCATCCCTAATTTGAAGCAAGCGTATGAATTTTGTAGCACATTGGCCTCTTCCTTCATTTGTTAAATATGTAATATAAATGATTAAATGTTGCACCATAGTCCAATCAATACTTTAATCAACTAAAGTTGAGTAAAATAGATTGTTGAAAATCTCATCTTTTAACTTTTCCAATATAAATTTTAGCAGCCTTGTAAAGAAACTCTTTTCCGTGACAAGTTGTATTTGTATATGTCAATATTCATCCGTTAGGAGGCATACAGAGGAGTGTTTCTTGCACTATTCAAGCCTCACATATTGACTACGAAGGTTAATTTAAAGGTACATCATGTATAGAAACAAAAAATACATATTTTCATTCACTAATATAATTCTCTCATTCTTAGCATCTACCATTAGTTTTATATGTTTGGTAATTGGAAGATTACTTCGTTTTCTTTCCCCCTCTGAAAGTTGCAAAGAAAATTTATGAGCCTTTGATGTTGCATGGATGTTTAGACCACTAACTTGAAGGGTCGTATTTCCATCTTTAGCAAATGGAGTTTCCTTTTAAATTTTACACACCATGAACACTTATCCTTTCAACGCCATTACAAACTTTTACGGCATAAGCCCATGGGAATCTTGTCTTCCATTTGGACTTGAATTCTTTTTTGGCCTCTTGGATGTTGGTTCCTATTCAAGAAGTTCTACACTATCTTATTCATGGCCTTCAAATGGATGACATATACTTGATTTTCAGAGTTGCATGGTTGATTAGAGCATTGAGGAATACCAAATGCATCAGCTATTGAACATTGTTTTTTATCCCTTTAGGATCTAATTCACATGTGACATTTTTCAATAATTTATACCTATACATAATAAAAAAATAGGAATATAAAAATACAAATTAAATGGGAATATAATCATTTGTATGTCTCTTTACAATGAGTAACATTAATCCAAACATGTTTTTCTTTAACTGCCAAAATTGAAGTAAGATAAGTCTACATCATAGTAGTAAGTTTGACAATTTCATAACGGGAAGCAATTAAATCTTTTGACTGATACAAAAAATAAATGAATAGTGTTTGGGATGGACAAAGCCTTTACTCTATACAGGTATACAAGGAAGTTCAAACTACTCAAAAAATTTCAATTGTAGCCATCAACAACATAATTTAATAAGTATTCACCTTCTATGACTATTTAGTAGTCATTGACTTTCAAGGAGTGGCTAGAATTTGGCGATATTAATCATACCTACAATAAGTAAGGTTTTAGCCCATTTTAAAAAGACCCAAATCATCAGAATTAAAAAAAAAAAAAATGAATTAAAAAAAAACAACAACAACCAAATACCAACACCTTTTACCAATAATATATCTTCGTCTGAAGGTTTAAAAAATTCAAAACTCCAATCAAATCAAAGAAAACTTTAGCATCAAAACTCCGACTGAATCAAAGAAAAATTTACAAATAACATTTGACCAAATTGTAACTGGATCAGGTAAACTTTACCAATAACATTTAACCTAATTCTAGGTTTTCCTTACCACAATAATACTTGACCATGACCAAATTCTCTGCTATGAGACGAATTGGATGGAACGACCTGCTGTACATTGAGTTAGGACGTTGGAAGCTTCCGAAGGTAAAGGAGAGCAGATAAGGACGGTGCACAGTGCCATTGACAATTAAAGCAGTGAAGAGATTCAACAACTACTTCTGTTTTGTTGCGATCACGGATATTATTGTTTTCTGTAGTTGTGGGAGTGTGAACAATGTTAACTTTTCAGACCCCAACTCAGTTTCAGTCCCGCTGATTTTTCAGCCAATGTTAAATGCCGAAACTCCAGTTTCAACACAATTTCAGCATTAAAAAAACTTAATAGAAAATAAACTTCAGAATTGAAACATGAGGATTCTGAACATCATTTTCAACGCAGAAATAATATATCAGCAGCATATAAAAACTCAGAAAATTATATTTTATTTCTGCGTTAAAAACGATGTTCAAAATCCTTATGTTTCAGTTCTGAAGTTTATTTTCTGCTAAGTTTTTTTTATGCTGAAACTGGAGTTTTGGCATTTAACATTGGCTGAAAAATCAGCGAGACTGAAACTGGGTTGGGGTCTAAAAAGTTAACAAACAACTCATAATGATTACTATTTTCCATTGACGGTCCAGCCTCACCATTTCAAATGGATCAGAAGATCTAATTTATTGAAAGAAACAGCAGGGGTTTACCACTTTCACTTGATTTTTATAAGAGGAAAGTGGAGGAGGAGGAAAGGTCTTCATGGATAAAGACACAATAAGTTTGAAACCTCTGGGAGTAGGTACTCTGACGGTACTGAACACGATCTTAATGGAAGTTTCTATGCATCATGAAGACGGATGATAAGTAGGTGATGTCATGTCAAAATTGGCGAGTGGTTGTTGACTCTATAATTATTGTAACTTCAAGTATCAGTGCAGATCTAATGATAGTTTTTCTGGCTATAATTATTGTTAGCCTGGAAACCGCCCTAAACCCCAAATCATACATTGACCCCACTTAAATCCATTGTAACTTCAAGTATCAGTGCAGATCTAATGATAGTTTTTCTGGCTATAATTTTTGTTAGCCTGGAAACCGCCTTAAACCCCAAATCATACACTAACCCCACTTAAATCCATCACAGACTGCTACCATCATATCCTGTTATGGACAGATCAGTCTATAAATTTTAATCTATTTTAACATATACATCATACACAATTCGGTTTTTGCCTTGAAAATTCTGTCTGTTATGACGAAATTGCTAAATCCTCATCGAAGATTTAAGCGATCTGATCGACAACCCACGATTTACTCACCTCTGTATCGAGTATTCTCTCCGGCATAAGGAAAGATTTGCAGAGAGGGCACGTCGTCTGACGATGATCAAGCCACTTATCCAGACAATTCCTGTGAAACATATGATGGCAATTACACAATTCTTTGATATGCTCCTCTTCCTCGAACGATTTCAAATAGACGACACACATGAGATCACCCCCTATCGACTCAAAGAATCTCTCTGCAAGATTCCCGCATGTAACGACTGGCAAGTTGTCTCTAAATTGACCGCCCGTCGTGTAAGCCCATAGATGAGGGGAGAAACGAAAAAACAAACCCTAAGGAGTGAGATATATTCAAGTAGAAATTCAAGCTAAGCATCAAATCAAAACTTGACTTGGATTGCCCTCAAAATTTGACTTGAAATTCAAGCTAAGCTAAGTAGATGTTACAGGCCTAGTTGCAGTGTGGCGCCTTTCCTTATAGTATCATGCTATATGGGTTTTTCCAGAGTTAAATTGTGATTTGACGTTGAAATGTCATTAATATTTTCATTCTTTTTTTATAATCTCTCACATAGAAGGCATAACATCCTTTTTCGCTCCCTGCGATCTTTCTTTTTTTTCACACGCCTACGGTCATTACTAACGATTTTTATTCTACCATCAGTTTGGGATCTTAATTTTCCATACGAAGAAAATGTTAGAATTGCACCCATCATTGGTGACTTTGTGCTACTCGAATGAGGTTTAGCTCTTTCTAAATCTTAGAAGACGAAATATACCTGACTGTTGCGAAAATGCATTTATGCAAAATTTTCCATGAGTTTGTGAAGAAATCACAGTTTTCCGTGAAGAAATCAATTTTCTTTGAAAAATCGGTTCTTTTATTTAGTTTTGTAAGTAGAAATTCAAGCTAAGCATCAAAACAAGAAAGAAAGTAATAATTAATATGCTTTTTTTTTTCCTGGAAAATTGATAAGGATCCGGTCACTCTAATCGTATCGGCAGAGATCGAAGGAACAGAAGAGGAATTGATATCAGGGAAATCTCGCCAGGAAGAGTTGTCTGGTTCTCCAGAGTCATGTAGCCCAACAAAATGAAGAGGCCAACATATGGTAGTCTTTATATAATACAACGTAACTGCTACATGAAACAACAGTCTTGGTATAGCGAATCCCATGACTGAAGAAACTTGAACAAAATCCGCCACTTCAAATGCTCAGAGAAGACCCAATACAAACACCCTAGGGTTTCGAACTCTGATTCCTTTGCCTGAAGCCTCTCTAATGCTTATATGATCTATATGTACAACAAATTTGAATGCATACGGCTTGAATACGAACAATAATCAGAGAAGAGTCTAGCAATTTAATAAAACCCAGCTCGTATATGAAAAGTTTGAGGCAAGAGTTGAATGTGGAGAAGAAAGCATGAAAAGTATGAGGCAAGAGTTGAAAGTGGAGAAGAAAGCATGAAGAGATCCAGTCCATAAGAGCCGAAAGCCACCGAATCGCCAACCTCAACCGATGTCTGTTACAGCTTACAATGTTCTACACAACCACAGAAAGAAAGCAATACTACGCTATCGGTGGGATTCACAGTGACAAGGTCGTGTATCATGGGAGTCCCACCACCCTCTCAAGCTTCAACTCCTCCATACAGGGTCATGCCCTTAGGTGGAAATTTTCAGTTTGCGCCATTGTCACCAATAGCAGAGGACAGATTAATTGCATGTTGTGGAGTGGCATTGCTTTATGATAGGACCCATGATTAAATCACATACAAGATATGGATAAAAATGTTTATAACACCATCTGTGGTCCTATTGATGACCCACAACTACCTATAATGCATTAGTTGGTTGCGACTACTAGCCAGAGCAAAACCCTGGATAACTACCCAATACCTCTGTAGTGCTAACAGAACTAAGAGCTTCCAAGGCATGAAACTACTACAATGATTATACGTTATTTCAAAAACTTTTTTTGTTGTATATCAGACTTGGAGAAACTGTTAAATTTGTTAGCAGTTGCAAAAGCTTGAAGAATGTATACGCATATATAGTAGTAAATAAAGTAAAGAGTTCATGTTCTTGAATCCTTACCCCAATTGACAGGAGGTCGCAAACAACATCAGCGGGCAAGGCTGGTAATGTGAACTTGACAGCTCTTTCTTCCTCCATAGCCAGCTTCTCCGGAAAATTCAGTGAAAAAACACCAGTGTTACAGTTCGATTCTCGAAGGGAACTTGTTTTTTTTTTTTTTTGAGTAAAAAAGGTGGAACCTGCTATATTAAGTTATCGAAGAAACTTTGACAAAATGTACAGAGATATAGGTCTGAGTCACCAAAAATGCTGTCATTTACCGGAAACCAACATAGTTTGGAGAACATATAACAGTAGCATGATAAAACAAAGAAACAAAATAACATCTGTCCCGCCCGAAGGAAACCAGGACAGATGGTTATAGTCCAAGTGAACATGTAACAGTAGCACGATAAAACTAAGAAACAGAAAAAAGCATAGAAGACCTAGATACCCGCTGACCTGTCGCCCTTGCTTGTCTGCCACATATACCCAGTCGGGATGGCAAATGCCTGCGCACAGAGAGGGCACTTCCGCTTAGCTGGAGCATTGGAGTACGCGTAAAGGAGCAGGTCCAGACGTTGGCCCATGAGAAGGGCTCTGTGCTCCAGGTCTGCCATGTGGCCTCAGAGTTCGAACACCAGAGCCAGATGCTCTGCATGGAGGAAAGAACCATGCAAGCCATTACCCACATCGTTGAGGGATACATTCCTCAATTCCACGGTCGCTCCATCTCCAGCTTCGAGCTCCATCAGCTCTGCACCAACCGCTTCTTCCTTCCTCGCTGAGCTGTTCTTGTCTGCGTTCTCTTCGGCTCTGGTTTTATCCCGCATTTCTTCCTCGAACGTTACCTGCATATCATGGCTGGTGGGGCTGTAGTCACCCGGCCATGGAATTTCCTCAACAATGCACCCAGGGATGTCATCTGCCAGAGTAATTTTTGGGCCGCTTCCATCCTGGTATTTCGCCTCTGTGGCTTGGGGTTCCGGGGTGGTCGCCAAGTCCTCCATGAACGAAATTTCTTCCACGTAACAGGTGGGAAACGCATCCGCAACACCATCCTCCTGCCTGTCTCCAGGCTTAATTGCCGTGGTTTCACTACTACATCCGGCCCCCGTCTCTGCAATGATGGCATGCAGAGCCAATTGTTCAGCTCGAGCCTTCTTTCAAAGAATGGAGGTCGCCATCGACAGAGCACGCTCCAACTTCTCCTTCTTTTGCCGCTGCGCCTTGTGGGTGTACCAGGCCGAGCCACAGCGAGGCCTGCCCCGCTTTCTGGTCATAATTGCCAGGGAATAGATGACGATACAGTGAGGATGCAGCGAGATGGGAGTACGCCGGGATGAGAAGGATACCGAGATGCACCAGAGCTCCTAGACGATGAGGAGAGCTGAAGCGAGAGCAGACCCACCCTATCCAGGCACATGAAAAAACAAATTGCCAAAGGCCGAAGTCCCTTGGCCATCCATAAACCCTGTCATGCTGAGTGCACTGTGAGCGAGAGTGTTCACGCGAGGGAGGTGTCCCTCCACCGTATAACTGCTGTTATGGCCGTCTACCATCGTTAATGCAGGGTGGGTGGGTGGCGACCATCAACATTTATGCTATGGCTTAGTGCTAAGCCCGGTGTCAAGGAACTGTCGCGTGTCACCCCATCCGGGGTTGAAGGGAACTTGTTCAAACTTCAATGTTACCGCAATTTCGCACGAAGCAACATTTATCTACCTATACAGTGTACATTGTACACCACTGACCAGTGTTGAGTGGAGTCTTAATTGGTAACTGACAAATTTTAATGTGAGTGGAGTGTTAATTGGTAAACCGTAACTGGCAAATTTTTAATTGGTAAACCATAACCTGCAAATTTTAATGACTAACTTGCTTTGGTTCGGCCTGCTTATATGAGTTAGTGTATTGGTTAGGGCCTAGGAAAAATGGCCTATCCACCTTCACTTGGTTAGAGACCGTCAACCAGTGCCTGTCATTAATACCTTTCCTTTCTAAATTTTAATGACTGACAAATTAAAATATTACCCTTCCTAAGAAATTTTAATTTTTTTTTAACATTTCCGAAATAATTTTTAAAAATTGAAATTAAATTTTTTTTTGACGTTGAATTATTTAACACCAGGCTAGGGATACCATCCCCTTGCCATATGCACATAATAAATATATATGAGAGATGCACATCGAGCATATATCACAAACAGATATAAAAAAAGGCTTCGGCACCTCACATAGTAAGGTATCTGCTCGCGGTCATTATTCAATATAAATCAACAAAAGAGATAGATATTTGATCCTGTCCGTTCACACATTATACTCTTTTTTATACAATCGACAACCCAATCAGCGATCAAAATTCAACACGTCACAGCCCGTCAGAGGGGGTCCAGCACGTCTCAGAAGGTTTATTAAATAATTCAAGTGGGCGCGAGGAAACAGCGTGAATCACAGAAGCATTTCCATTTGCGAACTATCCTTCAACCTTATCCCTCCATTTTAAAAACCAAGTTCCCAAGGTATCAAATTGGTTTCTGCCTACGCAGATAAGCCGGGAGAAGTAGTAGATTTTCCTCATACAACATACAGTCTGCCTGTCTGTCAATGGAGATTCAGGCATTGACCCACTTCACCAATGCCGCTCCTCTGATCTCACTTCGAAACGCATCCTCAGATTCGAACAAAACACCACGTAGGTCATCATTATCACCCACATGTCCATTCACTCACAGGAGCAATTTCTGGGGACGCACAGCCCAATTCAAGCCCCTAAATCCCCAAAACCAGTCTCACGGAGGCGGCCATTTGGTCAGAATCCAATGCGCTATAAGCAGGAATAAGAAGGAAGAAACTGTTGAAAAAGTGAAGAAACAGCTGGAGAATTGCTACCTAGTCGCAGGCATCAAATACACAGGCCTGACCGTGAAACAGCTTCAGGAACTTAGAAAATCCCTTCCAGAGAGCACCAAGTTGGTTGTGGCGAAGAATAAGCTCGTGGGGAAGGCCATTGAGGGCACCGCATGGGAGGTTCTCAAGCCCTGCATGAAAGGAATGAATGCCTGGATGTTCGTCCATTCTGAAGAAATCCCGGCAGCCCTGAAGCCTTACAGGAACTTTCAGAAGCAGCAGAAGCTTGAAGAGAATGATTTTACTGGGGCCGTTTTCGAAGGGAAGTTTTATTCTCCCCAAGAGTTTAAGGCCTTGGAAACCATGCCTACAAGGGCAGAAATCTATGCCAAGATCTTGGGTTCACTGCAGAGTCCTGCCATAGGACTTATCAGTACCCTTCAGGCTCCTGCAAGGGATTTGGTGTTTACTTTGAAGGCTTATGTTCAAAAGCTAGAGGAAGAATCTGGAAATGCAAGTAATTCATAGAGGTTGCTATTGAGAGAACCTGTGCTTTTTCCTTTCAAGTTGTAAGTACAATGAAGTTTATTTTTGTTCATGTCACTGAAGCAATGTATAACTTCTGTATTTTTAATTGATAAAAGTTTAAAATATTATATCAAGCCCGAGATGAAGTATAGAGTACTGGTTTAAACAGCACATAAAGCCTACCCAGAGCATGTAGCTGCTGTTACTATAACAAAATATGAAGTCACCGGAGAAGATTTCTCCACACATCCAAGTCCATACTAACAGCACTATTTTGTCGGTACACCTACTCCT
>SNQJ01S0108196.1:60880-72562 GCA_010110895.2 Picea sitchensis
AGGCTTATCTAGGGGCTTTAACTGCTTGGTCATAGACCAAGAACCCCAGTCGTATACTGGGGGCCCTCATAAGGGTCTTTTGCCATGGCACTGACTATTTGGTCCCAGACCAAGTACCCCAGGAGTGCACTGGGGGCCCTAGACTTATCTAGGGTTTTAGCCATCCTCCAGGAGAATGGCTCTCGCAGCTGCTTATAAATTTAACACCAATTACATACTTTTACAACACCCAATGTAGAGATTATTTAGAATCAAAATAACTGATTACCATAGCTCTAGTATAGAAAACAAAAGGTCTCGTAAAATTTATATGTGGAGGTCATGAACAATGTTATTATCTTTAGATTGTAAAATATCCATATGAGTATCTAGATAGTACATTTCAAATTGGACATTTGGATATTCAGATTGATATCCACAAGGTTTCTTTTCCTTTTTAAATTTTTTGAACTTTTTCCTGAAATTTTCTTGGAAAATTCGAATTGCACAGGATTAGCACCAAAAAGCAACATAAATACATCTATATATATCGCATATACTTGCTATGTTGTGCTAAGTGGCAGAATACAAGCTCAATATGACATCTAATAGGGTAGGCCTTGTTACCACAAAATCTGTCACTCACGAAAGTGTAAAGTCCCAAGCACCAAGGTGTTAGATTTTTGTAACTAAGAGGGAGGCCATTGTCACCTCACCAACCCTCTTCTGCACTTTAGGCTGACTCTTCTCCGTCTCAAGGGGGGCTTTCCTATAATAGGATTGCTGGAATTTTAGGCTTTGAAGTACAAAGGTGATATGAAAAGTAAATTTGAGCAAAACAAGTTTGTGAAAAGTCAAGGAAAAGAAGTGGATGGTGGACTGAAGAGTAGTGTTTTATCCATTGGGCACATGGAGTCAAAACATAACTCAAATGGGAGGCAATCCTAAAAGTGGAAAGAGGACAATATGGCTGAAACGTACAAGCTAAGCACACTCCCTCCTTGCCATCCTAATTTGCAGAAATAAATCTAATGATGTTACATGTGTAGACAACATCCAATGCTTAAGGAGATTATAGATATTAGGAATTATGTATGTGTACATTCAATCCATGAGTAGAGAAGGAAATACATTCATAGACTAAATTCCAATGATAACCTAAAGGGAAAATGGAAGATGTATACCAAATTCTCTCTCCCTATGTATATGTATAGAGATTTCAACAATAAAAGAAATAACAAAAAATATGAAAGATGTTGATGTTACGGTAGCCGCGGGAGGTATTAACCTCTATGTGTAACCTTTGACGAGACTAGAATATTTCGGGAAGTAAGATAAACCCTAAATAGTTGGTTAATAACCCTAGAAGACAAGTGGGCTCAAGAGAATAATTTATATTAAGTTATTAGCCTCCAAGAGAAGAAGTCGACCCGGTTAAGTGACTTGGAGGACTATAAATAGAGGGTGCTTGAGCTCATTTGTACTCACTCACTCTCATGACCTCATAAGGACTAGTGATGTGCATGACTGGAGGAGAGCTGTAGTTGTTGCAGTGGTGACTTGGTCTTTGGTTATGGTTTGGACTTTCTGCTTGGTACGCTAGCTTTGGAGAGAGGTACGCTACCTTGGTTGGCTATTGGTTCTAGTGATTGCTTCCAGAATTATTCTGTCTGTCAAGGTTAAGGTGCTCGGGGGTGGCCTTTGTGCCTATGGTTGGGTGACAATATAGTGTGATATTGTCTATGGTGAAACGAGCATACCTATTATTTTAACAGGTTATGGGCCCACACTATCTTCGGACAGTATAACCACTGGAAGGTAGATTGGGAGAATTTGCTCAGTTGCAGTTGCAGTCAGAGTTTTGCTGCAGCAACAAAACCCTAAACCTCGTGTTGAGGCACCTTAAGTGAAGCGCTTGACCTAATTTCTAGACAGCCTAGTGCACCCTAGCCAAGCGCATCTCCTGGTACTCTCAGCAAGCCAAGGCATCAAGTTTGAGTTTTGGTCAAAGTCAAAGGTTGACCAAGTCAAAGTCAAAGTCAACGCAACCATGACTTACTCTATGAAGTCAGAAAACTCAGAAGGAAGAAGATGCTCAAGCCTTTGCAACAAAGTTTAAAAGACACGGAGGTAAGAAAAGATCTGATTCAAGAAAGAAGTTCAAGAGAGATATGTCAAAGGTACAATGCTTTGAATGCCATGATTATGGCCACTACAAAAGGAATTGTCCTAAACTAACAAAGAAGAGAAAAGAGAGACATCATGCATCGACTGCCAATGATGAAAAACCTTCAAAGAAGACACTGCATGATGAAACAAATTTCTTCTATTATTCAACTCTTACTGGAACCATTGAATATGACACGTGGCTAATCGATAGTGGAGCTTCAAGGCATATGACAGGTGACCATAAGAATTTCTCAAACATGAAGGAAAAGGAGACACCTCATAAAGTGGACCTTGGAGACAAGAACTCTTATGCAGTTAAGGGAATTGGACAAGCTACTATCAAAATGGAATTAGGTAACTCTATCCATCTTAGTAATGTTTTATATGTTCTTGGTTTGAAAAATAATCTAGTATCTATTTCTTGTTTGGAAGAGAAAGGAGATAGAGTAGTTTTTGTGGATGGAAAAGTCCTTGTATGGTCTAAAGATTCAAAGATAGAAGATGTTAGAATCATTGGAATTCGTGAAGGAAGATTGTATAAACTCCTAGGTCAGAATACTCAAGCTCTAGTACATGATGAAATCAACCCTAGTGAGTTATGGCATAGAAGGTATGCTCACCTTCATTATCAAGCCTTGCCATCCCTAAAACAGATGGTTGTAGGCATACAAAATTTACTATCAGTACATGAAGGTGTGTGTAGAGGATGTGCACATGGGAAGAATATTAAGAAATCATTTCCAAGCAGTGAGAATAGATCCAAAGGGATCTTAGACCTAATACATTCAGATGTATGTGGTCCTATGCTAGTGAGTCTCTAGGAGGATCTCTTTACTATGTGACGTTCATAGATGACTTCTTAAAAAAAGAAGACATGGTTGTATTTGTTAAAGACTAAGGATGAAGTATTTAGCAAATTCCAAGAATTCAAGGCTGGAGTAGAGAACCTAACAGACAAGAAGATCAAGATAATAAGATCTGATAATGGAGGAGAATAAACCTCTAAGGAACTCACTGCCTTTTGTAAAGAAATTGGGATTAGGAGGGAGCTTATTGTCTCTCATAATCCTCAACAAAATGGTGTGGCTGGAAAAAAGAATATAACTATTGAAGAATTAGTCAAAGCAATAATGAATGATCAAAATTTATTTATGTTTCTATGGGGAGAAGCAGTTATGACAACTGCTTACGTTCAGAACAAAAGCCCACATCGCACATTGAAGAACATGACTCCAAAAGAAGCCTTCTCTGGAAAGAAGCCAAGTGTTGAACACTTAAGAATATTTGGATGCCCTGTCTACATTCATGATCCCAAGTATAAGAGAAAGAAGTTGGAACCTTCAAGAAAGAAAGGTATATTCGTTGGATATAGTGAATCATCAAAAGCTTATAGTATTTATGTTCCCAGTCAGCAGAAGGTTGAAATCAACAGAGTCGTAACTTTTGATGAAAGGATTACATTCAAGAAATCTATAGAAGACTCCATAGACTCCAACGAAGAAGAGGAACATGAAGATACCAAAGAAGAAAGTACATGTTCTCCATAACACCCCAGTGAAGAACAAGAACCACCACATGAACATGTGGAACCAATTATTGCACCTAAGACTAGAAAGAGACCAACATGGCTTGAATCCACCTTGCAGGAAGAAGAAAAGCATAAAGCTCCCAATGACACCTTCAGACAAAGTAAGAAACCCAAAAAGTTTTCTAGTTATGCAGCGCTCATGACAAGTATTGTCAATGCAGAACCTTCCACCTTTGAGGAAGCAGTCAAGCAGAAAGAATGGAAGGAGGCCATGATGGAAGAATACCAATCTATTATGAAAAATGATGTATGGAAAGTTGTGCCTAGACCTAAAGAGAAGTCTGTAGTTACTTCAAAGTGGGTTTACAAGATAAAGCATGTTGTAGATGGAAGTATTGATAAATACAAGGCGAGATTTGTGGCTAGAGGATTCTCTCAGTAGGAGGGAGAAGATTATGATGAGACGTTTGCTTCGGTTGTCAGATATACATCTATCAGAGCTATCATATCTCTAACATCTTCCATGGGTTGGAGTTTACATCAGATGGATGTAAACACTGCCTTTCTCAATGTAGTGATTGAGGAAGAAGTATATATAGAGCAACCTCAAGGTTTTGAGGTACACCCAAAAGAAACCCATGTATGTAGATTGAAGAAGGCCTTGTATGGACTCAAGCAAGCTCCAAGAGCTTGGTATGCACGTATTGATAGCTACCTGACAAGACTTGGATTTTCCAAGAGTCATGCCGATCCAAATCTCTACTACAAAGTTGTGAATAATGCACCTGTAATTCTATTGTTATATGTTGATGATTTGTTCCTAACAGGTGCAAAGCCTCTCATTATTCAGTGTTAGAAGGAGCTAGCCACTGAATTTGATATGAAGGATCTTGGTCTCATGCACTACTACTTGGGATTAGAAGTATGGCAGAAGCGTGTTGAAGTCTTCCTAGGACAAGGGAAGTATGTTGTAAAGATCCTTTAGAAGGTTGGGTTGATGGATTGCAAATCCATGGCAACTCCCATGGTGACAGATTTGAGGAAGCTGAGAGACTTTGATTTTGATCCAGTAGACTCGTCCCTGTACCGGCAGTTGATTGGCTCCTTAATGTACTTAGTGAATACATAGTTGTAAATTTGCTTTGCTGTGAACATGTTGAGCCAGTTCCAGGTGGAACCTAGACAAGAACATTTTATGGTTTGAGATGTGCCTAAAACAATGTTGTACAACTGCATGGATTTACTGATTCAGATTGGGCAGGGAGTATATATGACAGAAAGAGTACTTCTGGTATGTGTTTCAGTATGGGATCTGCTATGATATCATGGGTTAGTAGAAAATAGAAGTCTGTTGCACTCAGCACTGCAGAAGCATAATATATTGCAACTTGTGATGCTTGTACAGAAGCAGTATGGTTCTGTAAGCTGGTTTCTGGAATGTTTGATCAGGTGTTGGATTCAACCGTGATATATTGTGATAACTAGAGTTGTGTGAAGCACTCAGAGAACCCGATGTTCCATGACACGTTGAAGCACATTGAGATCAAGTACTATTTTCTCCGTGATAAAGTCCAGAGGGGAGAAGTGGTTCTCTAGTATATCTCCATTGATGAGTAGACTGCAGATATTTTTACGAAGCCTTTGTCCAAGATAAAGTTTGCATACTTGAGGGACAAGCTGGGGTTTGTGGAGATTGCTCCCTTGGTTGAAAGGGAGGAGATGACTTCCTCGGTTGGGAGGGAGCACTGATATGTGGCATCATGGACTGTTAGTGAGCCACAGATCTGTATCATGCTAGTACAACTCAGATATGATACATACGGTTGGAGTTGTTGATACAGTGGCCTGAGGAGCATCGTGCTAGTACAACTTAGAGATGGACATACAACTTAGAGATGATGCTTGCATCATGCTAGTTATGTTCATGCTAGTACAACTTAGAGATGATGCTGGTGAGCCGCATCATGCTATATATGGCCATGCAAGTACAACTTAGAGGTGACATACAACTTAGATATGATGCATTGGCATCATGCTAGATATGTCATGCTAGTACGTCTTAAAGATGACCATACAACTTAGAGATGATGCAGGGGGCTTGTGTCATGCTAGATATGATCATGCGAGTACAACTTAGATATGATGCATTGGCATCATGCTAGATATGTCATGCTAGTACGACTTAGAGATGATCATATAACTTCGAGATGACATAGTGAGGCACTGATCTACATCATGCGAGTACAACTTAGAGGTGACATACAACTTCTATATGATGCATTGGCATCATGCTAGTTATGTCATGCTAGTACGACTTAGAGATGATGTAGATGATACTTCGGATCACGCCAATACAACTTAGATATGATGCATTCACATCATGCTAGTATGGCTCAGAGGTGATGCAACTGATGACATTGTTGATGCAAGATGATATCAAATGATATGATTTGATTGCTATGGAGACTGTATATCTTTGGATAGTAGTTGTATGCTACTGTGGTGTATGTGATCCACTGGTAGTGACTGTGTGTCACTGGTTAGTAGATGTATGCTACTAGGAGTGGTTGTGTACCACTGGATGGTAGTTGTATACTACTATGGATAGACACAATTGTGTTCTATTGGATGGCATTTGTTTTGATTGCCATGGAGACTATCTAGATGGATAGTGATGGTGGTGCTCGTAATTTGATTTGTGTGTTCATGAGATAGCTTGCATGGCTATGATGATGCTACCAGCAGAATGGTCTGTTTGTGCTCAAGACCATTGCCGATAATACCTCCCTAGCTAGGAGGGAGTGTTGATGTTACGGTAGCTGCGGGAGGTATTAACCTCTATGTGCAACCTTTGACGAGANAAGCAAGAGAAACCCTAAATAGTTGGTTAATAACCCTAGAAGACAAGTCGACTCAAGAGAATAATTTATATTAAGTTATTAGCCTCCAAGAGAAGAAGTCGGCCCAGTTAAGTGACTTGGAGGACTATAAATAGAGGGCGCTTGAGCTCATTTGTACTCACTCACTCTCACGACCTCATAAGGACCAGTGGTGCGCATGATTGGAGGAGAGTTGCAACTGCTGCAGTGGTGACTTGGTCTTTGGTTATGATTTGGACTTTCTGCTTGGTACACTAGCTTTGGAGAGAGGTACACCACCTTGGTTGGCTATTGGTTCTAGTGATTGCTTCCAGAATTATTTTGTTTGTCAAGGTTAAGGTGCTCGGGGGTGGCCTTTGTGCCTATGGTTGGGTGACAATATAGTGATATTGTGTATGGTGAGATGAGCACACCTATTATTTTAACAAAAGACTTCTCTACCCACAAGATGGTTGCGTAGATCCTCTAAGCACATCCAAAAGAATTTGCATCAAGCTCCAAGCGATTTCTCCCAAATCCTATATGCCAATTGAAAGAGTGAGCAAATCCTTATATAGATTTTAGCTCATCTCTCTTCTACAATAAAATAGTATTTTCCTTATTTTAGTTCCAAGGAAAAATACTAGAAAATACTAAAAATATTCACAATAATGTCTAAGTGGGCGAATTAGGACTAAATTGCTCATGCAAAATGCTAAATAGAAACTTCTAGATGAATGTGATGCCACATATCATCTTCCTCAATCTTCTAGCTCATGCAAGGTGTAATCCAAGTGCCACTTGTCCTCCTTGTTATCACACAAACTCGCGCTTATAGAGATAAAGTCTGAACGCTCAAGTGCGATCCAGTGTAACCAAGAGGGAGGCCATTATCACCTCACCAGCCCTCTTTCACTTTAGGCCAGCTCTTCTCTGGCTCAAGGGGGTTTCCCTGGATTAAGATTGCTAGGACTTGGGTAATGAACCTCAAGATGATGTGAAGAGTGAGTCCAGACAAAATGGGTTTGGTAAACTTTGAAGTAATAAAGAAAGTGGTAGGAGGTCAGGAGATTAGTGTCCTTTTCAGCAAAAGGGTGATTGGAAACCCTGTTTCTGTAGTCACAATTAACAATGATTACACCATGTCAAACCCTTAAAACATGATCAATCTATCTCTAAGATAAGTGAACCACCATCCAAGATTAGAAATTAAAAACCTTATCCAAATCAGTCTGGATATCCTTCAAATTCAGCACAACATATAGGTGTAGATTTTCTGAGGTCCTATGAGGCTTCCATCTAAGGTCTGTCCTTGACTTTAGTATGGCTCTAAGTTTCAACTGTGTGACTGTCTTCTCTTGCTGTTTTAGGACAGCAAACAGTCACCAAACTTTCTGTTCAATGTTTAATGGTTAAGTGCTCTTTGATGGCTCTAAGTTTCAACTGTGTGACTGTCTTCTCTTGCTGTTTTAGGACAGCAAACAGTCACCAAACTTTCTGTTCAATGTTTAATGGTTAAGTGCTCTTTGAAGGTGCCCTTGCAAGTGTTTTCTTTACTCAATGTTAGCACATGCATAATACATTAAAACACATAACACTAACTCTATATCTTTGAACTTTAAAATGCTGATCTACACTTTTAAGCATGCATAAATTTGACACAGGTATTTTTGGTCAACATGACTCTGGATAAAACCCCCCCCGAGGAAAACCAGTTTGGGATATATGTTTATATAATGGGGAAATAGATGGTGGAATACAACAAGTACAAAATATAGATGAACCTGTTACAATAGCAGCTTGTCTCAAGCTGAAATACAAGTCCAAATCAAGAAAGAGCGCCCTAGCATGGTGTACCCCTCATAAATGCTACCAAATCCACCAAAACCGCTCCAGATGCAAGCTGTGAGCTCAGAATGGAAAACTTCTCCATAGGAATGAAGCTCTGATGTGTGGCCTCCCTCTGCAACTGATCCCACTGCAATCTGACAGGTGTAAGTGCTCCCCACTGATGATGCGCCCTCCCTCAAGTGCACCCTCCTCAGAACTGAAAGCTCCCCACTAAATAACCGAGACTCCAAGCTAGATGCCTCTCTCCATGGAAGCATGCTCCCTAGATAGCCTCTCCCAATGCAACTGATCTCATCCTCTTGCTCCTCCTACTTCTCCTCAAGTGAACAAAGCAAGGAATGAAGCCTCCTTTGCTCCTTGCGCCTTCCTTTAGGAAGCATAAGGAAACCTAAATGATGGATGGATGAGATCATCTCATCTCATTCCTAATCAATGGTTGAGATCATCTCACACATATCTCAACTCAAAACCCACTTCACTTAAGTTTCCATAGTTTCCATAATTCTCAATTTATGTCTATTAATTCACCCACATTGTGAATTAATTGTCACTTTAGGCTAAAATGACCAAATTTCACTTTTGACTTAAATCTCCTAAGTCAAAGTGAAATTAGACACTAAGTACATAGTACAAGGGTAAAAGTCTTCCCCCTTTGTGCTTAGAGACTCACAAGCACATGGGGACCACTTTCCAAGGTACCCAAATCTCAACAATAGGCAGACCAATAATTAAAGATAAGTCTCCAAAGTGGTGTGACAAGTCTCCAATCCTGGCAGTCTGTCTTCACACTAGGCACAGCATGTGGGCTTGTTAATAGGTGTTCACATCAGCAACTGTCCTTCATAAAAGCACTGTTAAATCCAGCCAAGAGTAGGACAAAAATAGTTCCAACAATAGACTATAAGAGCCCATAAAATCCATGTTTTAGCCTCCAAGCCTCAGTCAAGCAGAGCATACAAACCAGGAAAGAAGATCTTCAGTGTGAATGGTTCCTTAAAACAGGAGGTTTCTCTCTAACAATAGTGCGACACATGGACGGTCTAATCATAGTCAAAATCCTTCTCAACAAAAGTGCTTACCAGGTTGAAATAGTCTTCAACGATTGGACAGATATTTTCCTACAATCAGCTGATCAATCCCTTCAAGCAAAGTGACTAGCATAGTAGTCAACCTCATCAACCAAAACACTTTCTCTTCCTGTTTTGGCTCATATCTTTAATGAGAAAAGTGCCTAGGACACATGTACAAAAATATAAGATCTACTGATCACATGCATGGCAATCACCTTTGGAAAAGTGCCTTTCTAATTCCAATAGCTGCTATTAATAACAATCTTCAAGCTGACATATTCTCCCAAAAAAGTGCTTTTGGATTAAAACAAGCACTTTCAAAAAAACAAGCAAATGTCCCAAATAGATCAACCCATATTCAACCAAAATCCCTCCACAAGAATAGTGCCTAAGGCCCTGCTATACTTCAAGTTCCACCTGTCACACCAAGGTGCACTCCTTACCAAGCATAAACATCCATCAAATATTGTCATCAAGGAGTATGAACTATGGCTGTAAGTCTTCATTCAACTGCTGGTCCTGTCTGTGGCACGTGCATGCATTCATTGCACAGGGGTTTCCACAAGTTGCCCAGACTGAAGATATAACCCCTGTTAATGATAGGTGCACGGGCTACTTCAAACTGGCATGTTAAACCACCTCAAAAACGCACACATGAGGTGGTATTCATACTCTTCTATCATTTGAATAACAATGTTGCAAACATTGTGTCGGCAAATATATCACCGAGGGCCTAGAAAGAAACTTATCGGGATCATTGGGGAAAATATTGTAAAATATTGGCAAACTTAAAAAAATATAAAAATATTCAATTTTTTCAATTTTTTAAACATCTAAAGTAACCCCCTCCCTCTAGCCCTTTTATGGGCAAATGTAACAGTGATTAATCCCTTTGTTCTCAATCCCCGGCTTTCCCTCTTCAAACTGAGAAAAAAAACCAAAGAAACCCAAAAATCTGTTGACTCTGCCGATATTTTCAAATTTCTTGTGATATTTTACCGATATATTCAAAATTTGAAAAAATCACGTTTTTTCTGGTGATAATATCTTTGAGCTGAGAGAATTGTGATATATCATGATGTTGGCAACAGATTGCTGATATTTCCAACATTGGAATAAAACATAGGTCAGCCTAGGCATTAATGGTCTCAGGTCGGCTCATATTAACCCAAGATAAACTCAGGTCGGCCTTGCAACTGCAAAACACTAATCTTGTGTGCAATATTCTCCAAAAAGACGATTCTGTTTGATTGAAACTCACTGATTTTGAGCAGAGAAATTTTGCTGGGTCAAAGGCTAACTTAGAACAATGCAAATTCAATAGGAATGTGCTGATATGAATGCACAGATATGCTGCTAGTCTGTAGATCCAATCCAAAACACAGACTAACACAAGTCTGCTGTTGATGAACAGTGGTGAAGGGCTGATCTGAACCTTGGAGGGGTTTCTTAACTTTCAAGCAAACTCTGTCTTAACCATGTAAGTAACCATAACTTGTGTGCAATTAAAATTACTCCTTGTCTGGTTATCTTTCAAATAGAGTGTGGAAGCCTTTCATGACAGGTACAAAGAAGGTGATAAGTTATAACAGTGCAAACAATTTTCTTCTCCACATCTAAAGCTACTTTCTGTCTTCTTTCCCGCTTCCACACTCATGGGATTCTTCTTCTTGGATGATTCCGGTTTGTGGTTTTTGGTATTCAACTCCAGATGTAGCTTCTTACATCTTTCTTTGGTATGGCCATTAATGCTGCAATGGTCACAGTATAGATGAAATAATCATAATCGACAATTAATTGGCGAGGGTCCCAAACATATTAAATTGATAATAATTGGGAAATAATCGAAAATAATTGAGAAAAATTGGCCAATCTTGGTGTGCTCGTGGTGTTAAACAAAATAATTCGGATTATTTTGAAATAATCATTTCGTTGATTGCATCGGGATTAATTTGATTGATTGGAGATTATTTCATCTATATGGGTCACAATGGTTGTTAGGGTCCTTGCACACACGTGCAGTGGCAAAAATCTTCTTATTTGTCCCTTTTCCCTTCTTTTGTCCTTTCTTGGAAGCACCCTGCTGGTTAGGTTGCTTTGAACCACTTGGCTGCCCCTTTTTCTTGTAAGGTTCAATGTATTGTGCCTACACATAGGCCTCATTTATAGTCTTGGGCTTGAATATATGACTTGTGTCCTTATCTCACTATGAAGGTGGCTTGATGGC
>SNQJ01S0108197.1:32569-43428 GCA_010110895.2 Picea sitchensis
TTGGATCCAATGTGAGCAGCTCCACCTCCAACATGTGTCCCCTCATCTCATCCTATTTTCCAAAGATCTCTTCCAAGATGGTTCATACTTCATTGGGAGTCTTACAGGAAGATATATGAAAAAGGAGATCGGGAGAAATAAGACTGCAAATTGTTCCGAGTGCCTCATCCATGTGATTTAAGTACTTGGATTTTTCTATGGATGATGTCGGTTCTATATCTGTATTCATGGTTAACCTATACAACCCTATGGATCGGACATGTATGGATATTTTCTCCTTCCATGCAAAATAGTTGTAAGGTGTAAGAATGAATTCTTTTTGGAATTCCATCTTTCCGCTGTCTTCAATCTTCGGTACCTGCAAAAAATTTTGGTGTAGCTTTGCTTAGCACTCTGTTGGCTCTTATACCATGTAAATTTGTTGACCTACACAAAATAGATCTAGCTAAACAATGATACACACATTTGCAGAGAGAATTGGAAAAGAAGAAGAAGGAGAGAAAGAATGGAAAGAATGCTCATTAACCGTTGTGAATAATGAATAATTTACACATGATATACTCTGTATAACTCAATGAGTTTGAATTAAGGTGAACCAAGTCTCCATAGTGGTGGTCTAGAGTGATATGGACACACACCAGTAGTTACGAGAGTGAACTTCCACCTATTCTAGTCTCTCAGGCAGTTACGGGAGTGAACTGCCACCTAGTTGAGTTAACTAGTAAACTAGTCTTCAGTTAACTGATTGAACATAAAGTATTGAGGAGTTAACTTAAGGAATCAAGGCTAATGTGCCACTTTGGTGATGATACCAAGGTAAGGTCGAATTATCATGGTGAGATGATCCCAATGTTGCATGGTGATGATCCCAATGCAACATCTAAACTCAACTCAACTAGTCAAACTGAAGTGTGAACTGAAAGAGAATATTCTCCAGGTGGAATATTCTCTCCTAAAATATAGGATACTGGATAATGACTAATAAACAAATAAAAACCTTAGGAAAAAGAAATCCTAGGTGTGTGTGAAGTAACTCCAACAATAAACTCATGAGAGAGAGTGGGAAAGGTTTCCTAACCTTTTTCCTAAGTTCTAAAAATGATTTTCCATTTAAAATATCCCCCCTTTCTCAACCAACAACCTAAAGTGATCACTCCCTAGCTAAAAGTGTGCCCCCCTTGGTCAAATACTTGGTCAAAATAAAAAATTAAAGGGAGATGACACCTAAAACCCTAAGTGTACCCCCCTTGGAGTCTAACCTAATGTTTGATGAAGGGAAAAGGTGTTTTCCCCCTTCCCCTCTCACCCCTCAAACCCAAAACTTGTCCAAAACCCTAAAAGTGCACCCTCCTTGACTTTGTCCTCTTCTTTCGGATGAATGTCACTTGGAGCTCATCCAAGAGGGGTATTTCCTCTCTCCCAAGTATAAAATAATGCCTACCCATCCTAATTTCTCCATCTATTCTCAAAGAAAGTTTATGATGCCCAAATCTCTCCCTCTCTCTCTCTCTCTCTCTCTCTCATTGTAAATATTGCTGCAAGTATTTGCAGCAACATTTTTCTTATAATAAAAGGAAGCTTTGGAGGATATCTTATGTGCATTGGGAGTCTTCTTGATGTTGTTCATGATTATTTTTTGAGGTGATATTGTTGCTTTACTCTTGTGTATTTCTTGCTTACATTTTCTTAACTTGGAGATCGAAACAAAGTATTTTGCTTGGAGGAATTTGTAGTAGTGTTACTATTTGTTTTTTGGGTTATTTTTATAGAATTTGGAAAGTATTTTACAAGTTCTTTAGATGTACTCACCTGCTTGATGGTTTTGTAGCAAGTATTCAATTATTTGCAGGTCACTAAAGGGTTTGAAGAAGTGAATATCAGATCTTGGAATTCACTTTTTCAACCATCCAAAGCCTCCAATATTTTTATGTTATCATTTATATCTTGCCCACTAACTTTAAAGTATTTTTCTGATATGAAATAGTCATTTAAAATCACATTTTCTGTTCAGATTTTTACTCTAAATTTTTTTGTTTTATACACTAACATAAATTAATAAGTTTTTTAGTGTTTTGCAGCATTTTCCAGCAAGCTTTTCTTGTTGTTTTGTGCAGATTCTTGCCAGGTTAATGGGAGGTGTTTCACATTTTGGGCCTCAAAACATTCAAGGAAAGCCTCCTAAAGCTTGGGTACCAAACCCCCTTCTTTCTATTTTCTTCTAAAACATTGTAAGCATCCCAAGAAAGTATCTTGGGCTTGCATTCTCTTTACTAAAGTTAAAAATCTGATATTGTAAATTAGTTTATTATTTCCTACACCTTGCAAAGTGATTGGCTATGCCAATCCATGCAATATAGTGAAGGGTAGATCAGTTTTTAATTTTTTGTTTTGCATTTTATTGTTTTCCCCACTTCTCCCATAAAGAGAAGGTTGTGTGGCTAGTTTATTATTTTCATTAAGTTATTCTTTTACATTTCACCCACCTTGGCACAAAATCGGTAGGCTTGTCCTCCTCCTTCTGCCATTGTTGGGGGTTGTAAAGTTATTTACATTTTTTCCCACCTTTGTCCTTAAGAAAACGTTGTGTGGCTAGGAAATTGTTAATTTCATTTCAAGTTATTTAATTAATTAATTTTCTCCCACCCCTTGCATTGTGCTTGGCTTTACCAACCTTGCAATATCGTGAGACTAGAGTAATTTTATTTATTTTGGAAAGCAATCAAACTTGTGCTCCGTATTCCCTCCCCTTGCCACTTCGATGGATCTTGGGTAACTAAGAAAGGGCAAAAGGATTGTGTGGCTAGTCTAATTAGGCACTCAATCCACTCATTGTTTCAACCACCAAAATAGGGTGATTTGGGAGGCTACAAGAGGTTGAATTTAGGGATGGCTTTACGGCACTACATGTCCTCCTTTCTTGAGTGCCCAAGAATTATGGATCTGACCTGTGGAGCTAGGGAAGGACCTTCCTTGTCCTTCTTCTTGAGCACCAAACATTTCCTTTTGGTTGAAAGGATAGGGATTTGGGGTAGTCACATAGTCTAGGTTTGTATCTCTCACACTTTAATTCCCCCTAATTCAAGAGAGACTTGAGAACTATTAAAATCAACTTACACACTACATTCACAACATTTTCACTTTCAAGTTTAGTTGTCTTTCTTTCCATGCATTTAAACTCTCCAAGCATTTTCAATTTCAAGTTATCTCTTTCATTGTGAATATTTACATCATTGTTTATTAGGATGATGGTATTCTTCATTCATTTGGATATAGTTATCTAAAGCTAAAAAATGTTTCATTGTTTAATTCACTGTGTAGATATTTCATGGTGTATTTTATTTTGTAGATATATTTTGTAATTGTGTAAGTAAACTTTGGGTATATTTTAGGCACTGGTATGTTTATTGTGTTGTAGAGAAAAAGGTTTGCTTGTCATTTAAAAGTTGCATTTGCATTGTTTGCTTGTCATTGGGTTGGACATCCTTAATTAAAAACCAAATTAACTCCTAGACCATTAATTCAACCTTAACATAGATAAATAGGGTCTACCCCCCTTGGCTTCCCTAGGAGTGAGCCTAAATGGAAGAAGTCCATATCGAGGTGACAATGGGTTTAGACTTAGGATTGTACCTTCAAGGACACACCAAGTGGGTTGGATACTTATCCACATTAATAAGTGTGTATAAGGATGAAAAAATCTTTGGTGCCATTGTCGAGGACAAGTCTCTTATCCTTGGTTAATTGACAAACTCTAATTAATTCTTTAAAAAACTAAGTAATAAAACTTTCCCTAATTTTTTTTAACTTGAGTTGTGTTATTCGACATTGCTTAGTCTCCAAGTGGTGAATCCATTTGATAATTCATTGATGTATACTACTAGGAGCAATTCACAAGGGTTAGTTTATTCATTTCCTGAACCTAAAAAGGTGTATAGGAGGATAATAAACAAACTTTATCCTCGTAGGCTACTTGAAAGTCTTGGAGAAGAAGAAATATCTGATATCCATATCTTGTTTGCACATAATAATCCTACAACAACTAATTCTAATTCAACTACGGGTGACCTATTGAGGCCATGTAACTTTATTAATATTCAAGGTGATCCTCATGTTATTCCTAACAAAGCTATTGAGAAATTTCCTTCCTTTCATAGAAACAATGTTGTTAGTGCCAGATCTCACATCTTGAATTTCGACTTATGTGTTAGTAAGTGGTGTAATGGTCACAACCATGAAGATGTCAATATGAGCCTTTTTGTGTATTTTATGGAAGGGGATGCAGCTGAGTGGTTCTTAGAATAGGATCCTAACAAATTTAGCACCTTGGCTAAAATTCAAAAGGCCTTCAAGGAAAGATGGGGTGATCAGAAAGAGGATCGTCATTTGTTAGTTTCCCTTAGCACAAGTCAAAAGAAGGAAAATGAAACAATGGAAGAATTCAATAAGAAGTTTAATGACTTGGTAAAAAGCCTCCCTACAACTATCAAGCCTCCTGATGCATCTATTTTAATTCATTATATGGAAGCCTTTGAGGGAGAAATCAGATATCAGTTAAGGGATAAAGAAACAACAACTCTAAGGGATGCACAAAAGTTTTCTATCAGGATAGATAAGAATATGCAAGATGCTAGAAAATCAAATATTCATGGTTTCTCAAGGGGAAATTCTTTCAAAATTAATGAGGAGAAGAAGAAGAAGGTGGGAAACCAAGAGTCTTCTAGTGATGGTATAAAGGATCTCACTCAACTAATCAAGAAAATGGAGATTAATCATGATAATAAAACGAATTCCATGAAAAATAGGTTGATAAGCATGGAGAGGGATCAATCTAATAGATCCTATCATAAGCCAAATGATAAGTGGCCAAAGAGACCTCCACCTCAAGATCAAATGCCACCTAATCCTTTTGAGTCTACTAACTTGGTTGATCACCAAGCTATCCCTTATTGTAGGCCTTGTGGGGAATTTCATGAAGAATCAACTTGCCCAGTCTTCATTGAAATTTGTGGTGATGAAGGTTTCCCTATATCAGAAAATGAACAAGTTAACATGTGTGGTGGAAAGAATATTGTTGGCATGAATGAATGGATGGAATTAACTGAGTATGGTGAAGATGTAAATTGCATGAATGATGTAGTTGATAGAGCAACATACAAGTTTGTTCCTAAGCCTACTCCCAAGCAAGTATAAGATTTGGATAGATATAGAGCCTTTTCTTACCAAAGGAATGGAACTAAGAATCAAGATGAACCTCAAACAAGTGTTCCCAAGGTACCTCCTCCCCCTCCTAAATCAATTGTTCCTACAAATATAGAATTGAATATTGACTTAGGGGGATGGTTGAATAATGAAAAAATGTTGGTCCCTGTAGAAGATACTATGAAGATTCCATCTCAAAGGGAGAAACTACTTAAAGCTATAGAGGAACCTTCTCAAAGCAATGTTGATAGACCACCAGCAGTAGCTTACCAGGATGCACCTGTAATTTTGTAAAATTGGGATAGGGGGAACGAAAAGAACCAACCTTTTTTCCTTTCTCTACTTGTGAAAAATCATCTCCTTCATAATTGCATGATTGATTCAGGAGAAAGTTCTAATGTTACGACTAATAAAGTGATGGAGCAGTTAAATATAAGGATTTCAAGGCCTTACCATAACATTTGTGCCATGGACGGTAAAATTATTAAGGTGCATGCTTTGATTAAAAGTTTACAAGTACACTTGGTTGCTTTCCCAGACATCATAATAGAAATGGACATAGTAGTGAATGATGTGCCAGATGCTTGGGGTATGTTTCTTTCAAGAAAAAAAAATACAGATTTGGGGGGGAATATACAAATGGACTTAACTTATGCCACCATTCCCACTCCAGAAAGGGTCATTTTAAAACTAAATAGAGAATTGGAAAGAAGGTATCATGTGGAAAATCCAAGGAATCCCAAAAATGAGTTAAAGTATAAAGAAGATTATATTGGAAATTATGCAGTCTTAACTAATTATTTAGGGCCTTTAGAAGAATAAATTAAAGATGAAAGAATTAACGAAGTATGGTACATGCATTTTGATGGTGCATTTTCTAGAGCTGGGAAAGGTGTTGGAATAGTCATTGAATCTCCATCTGGTCAGGAATTTGAGTTTTCATATAGATTGGAATTTGATGCTACCAATAATGTGGATGAGTATGAAGATTTGTTGCTTGGTTTAGATCTTTGAAAGGACATGGGTGTCAAATGTTTGAACATAAAGGGAGATTCAGCTCTGGTCATCCAACAGCTTAAGAACAAATTTGCATGCAAGTCTAAAAGTCTTAGAAGGTATAAGAATGCAATATGGGACTCCATGGAAAGTCTTGATGCCTTAAACCTTATTGTTATTCCTAGAGAATAGAACTTTAAGGCAGATGAACTAGCTGTGGATGCTTCCACTCTTCAACTCTCCCAAGAATTGATTAAAGAAAACATTTCAGCAGAAGTCATATTTAGGCCTTTAGTTCTAGATAATATGGATCATTGGAAAATATTTGATGATGATAAGCAAGTAATTAGGTTCTTGAATCACGTGAAAGAATTTTTTGAATTTCATGTCAGTGAAAAGGACGAGGGGTGTAATTATACAAAAAATGATTATAAGACTAACCCAGTCCCTAGAGGCCTTGTTGCACAAGAGAAATTATTCGATAGGAAAGATGGTCACAAACCAAAGGAAGAAATTGGTAAGAACCAAGTGATCACTTTGAAGTTAACATTGGAACATATTAAGAGCCTAAGATGGTGAAATTTGTAAAAATCACACCTGTAGAAGAAAGAAAATAAATTATTAAATTGATAAGAGAAGGAGGAATATAATCCCTTCCTTTGAAGGAGGAATCTAAGCCCTTTAGACAAAATTTGAGACAGATTAGCCCCAAGTTGGTTCCTTTGGTCCAAAAGGAGTTGCAGAAAATGCTAGTAGCCCGAATAATAGCCCAAACTAGACATTTTTCCTGGTGTTCAAATTTGGTGGTAGCTAGAAAGAAGAATGGGAAAATCAGGTTATGTATAGATTTCAGAAACTTGAACATTGTATGTAAAAAAGATAACTATCTCCTGCACAAGATGGAAACATTGCTACAAAGGGTAACAGATTCATGAATGATTTCAATGCTTGATGGGTTTTTAAGTTATACTCAAATCAGATTCAAGGAAGAAGATAGGCATAAAACTACTTTCAATACTCCACGGGGTACCTTTGGATATCTAAGAATGCCTTTTGGATTGTCTAATTTTGGATCTACTTTTCAAAGAGCTATGGATTATTCCTTTCGAGGATTAATTGGAAAGATCATTGAAATCTATCAGGATGACTTAACAATGTTTTCAAAGGATGGAAAGAGTCACATGGGGTAATGGAAAGACAAATTTTGGGCCACATAATATCCAAAGATGGGGTCAAGATAGACCCAAAAAGAGTTGAGGCAATTGAAAAAGTCTCATTTCCTATATCAAAGAAAGCTCTCTAATCCTTCCTAGGACAAACAAATTTTGTTCACATATTCATTCCAAACTATGCAGATATAGTAAAGCCAATCTATAACTTTCTTAAGAAAGATGTTAAATTTTAATGGAATGATCAAAGTAAGAAAGCTTTCAAAGAAATTATAATTGTCATCTCTGAAGCTCTCGTCTTCATAAAACCATATTATTCCAAGGACTCTCATATTTTCTTGTTTTCCTATGAAGATACCATTGTTGGTGTGTTTCTCCAGAAACATGACCAAGCCTAAGATCAGCCCAATGCTTACATGAGTAGGGCCTTGCAAAATGCAAAATTAAAATATCCCATGGCTGAAAAATAGGCATATGCTTTGGTAAAGTCCCTAAAACATTTTAGAGTCTTCAATGTATACTCCAAAGTAATTGGGTATGTTCATAATTCAACAGTTAAATATGTATTATCTCAGTCAGAAGGGTTAGTTACAAGGGGAAGATGGATTGCTAAAATTCAAGAATATGACTTAGAAATCAAACCCAAAAAATTGATCAAGGGGTTGTCAGAAAGTTGTTATAGGTTGATGGATTGTTGGTTTTCATTGATGTCAACTATTGGAGAGTGATATTGTGTATTGATGTCAACCCTTAGTGATTGATTTCAACCCTTGGAGAAAGTCTGGTAGAGAATTCCAGTAGCACAAAGGTTTGGTTAATGGACCCAAGTTTGTTTCATGTATAATAGTATGAGTTTTAATATATTTGAAGGTAATACTATTATATATAGATAGTACATGTCATTCCATTTTTGGTGGTATGTGGAACGTTACGTAACTCCTCATGGTTAGAGAGTTATGTCCATGAGAAGTTGGAGAACCCAAGTTTGGGTAATGGACCCAAGTTTGTTTGATGGGTAATGGTATGCGTTTTGGTATATTTGAATGAAATAATATTCTATATGGATATTATATTTCATGCCATTTCTTTTGGTATGTGGAATGTCACATAACTCCTCACGGTTTGAGAGTTATGGCCTTACGAAGTTGGAGGACCCTCATATGTTGGCTTGAAGCCCCAAAAGATCAAAGAAGTCAAAGAGCTTGCAAAGAAGAAATTATTATTTAAATGATAAAGTAAAGTGACAAAGTCAAGAAAGATTATTTAAATAATAAAGTGAAGTGACGAAATCAAAGAAGATTATTTAAATGATCAAGTGAGGTGATAAAGTCAAGGAGGAAAATGAGGAAAATAGGTTAAGTGACCTATAAATGAGTTAATTGGCCTAGAAATAGGTTAAGTGACCTAGAAATGGGTTAAGTGACATAGAAAAAGGTTAAGTGACCTATAAATGGGCTAAGTCACCTAGAAATGGGTTAAGTGACCTAGAAGATGCTTCTAAGGAAGATATTTGGAGAGTAAAAATAAGAGGCAATGCTCTCTCATTTTAAATCACACTTGATCATATTAAATATTTATAGGTGAATGAGGTAACCAAAGGATATCTAAGCCAAATTTTAGAGGGAAGGTGAAGAAAAAAAGGCTGGAATTCAAGGGAGGATAAATTCTTTTGATGATACTTTCTAAGGTATGTTATTACAGGTCATCTCACCATTTTCGCAATAACTTTTTTTATAGAATAATTCAGACTGTGAAATTGATAGGCCATTGAGGAAACATATCCAACTATCTGTGGTAAACATTTCATCTTGTGGGTCGTTGTATTTTTGGAGTTACACTCCATGGAAAATAGGGTTTTTGGTTAGTCCTGAAACTAGTCTAAAACAGGTGTTTTGGGAAAAACGTCAAAATGTCTTCATAACAGATCCAAATTGAGTAAGACCAAATTTGTTGGTTAGGGTACATTCTGTAGTATTCTTTGTAACAATTTTAGATCCATTCAACAAATATTTTGTGCAGGGTACACTCTACAAGTTCTCTCTCTAGAACAAGCCATAATTTAGCAAGATATGCCATTTTTTCTATAACTCATTTTCTAAGATGTTCCAAGTGTTGGAAGATTGGTTGTTGTCATTGATGTCAACCCTAGTCATAGGTTTTGGACCGCAAGATTGATGAAGGTATTTATACATGAAGGAAAATGCACATGCAGATAAAACACCCATGGATGGATAATATACATCATGTTGTTTATGGTGGTATGTGGCACATCACGTGGATCCTCATGGTTGAGGAGAAATGAATTTTTGAAGATGACAAAGTGAATTGTACATGTAGGCCCTGAAGATAATTAAAGAAAATAATTACAACATAAGAAAGTGTTAGGTCGGCCCTAATGTTAAAAGGAAGTGACATAAATGGTAAAAATAAACATCATTATACATTCATTTGATACAAGTCGAATTTCAAAGGGAATAACAAGTAAAAGAAGGTCGGATTTCAAGGGAGGATGAAGTCTTTTGGTGATGTGTTCTAAGGTATGTTATTTTCAGGTCATCTTACCATTTTTTCTATAACTTGTTTTCTAGAACGATTCAGATGGTGAAATCACTATGGTATTGAGCATACATATCTAGGTACCTTTTTTACAAAGTTCAGCTCTTGATTCGCTATAATTATGGAGATACACTTTGTGGAAGATAGGGTTTGTGACCAGTCTTGAAGCTAGTCAATAAATAGGTGTTTCGGGTAAAATAGTCATAACTTCTTCATACAGAATCAAAATGAAGTGGGACCACTTCCATTGGAAATATTACGGACTGTAGTTTATTGTGTGCAAGTTTTCATGTCGTATGTTAAATATTGAGCGCAGGGCATTCTGTACAAGTTGGGTCTTCTAAATAGACTAGAATTGAATAAAGTCTACCATTCTTTCTATAACCTCTTTTTGGGGAGGATTCAAGGAGTGAAAATTGGAGGATTTTCAGAGAATACATTGAGTAATATTATCTACAGGATCAAAGTACTCCAAGAATTGAAGAATTGCAGAAATTCAAGAAGTCTCAGGAAGCATTATCAGGTTCTATGTGATGATTGGTTGATGGTGATGATTTAATGTAAATTTTTATTATATCTCATATATTCTTGGGTGGAAGGAAGGGGCAAGGATGGAGAGTTCAAATATCTCTTGATATTGTAGGATTGTATCTTCCTCTTAGAGGTTTATCCCTCCCTTTACATTTGGAAGCTGTAGCTACCTTTGGAAGTCATTGCTTCCCTTGAACAATAACTATTGATTATTTCTCATATATTGTGCATGGTGTATTGTGGTGTATTGGTGCAACTCTTATATTATTGTTCATTTTTCATTGGATATAGTTGAATGGTTTAAGTATAAGTTGAAAAAGGTTTTAAATTGTACTTGATACTGATTCACCCCCCTCTCAGTATCAACAATTGGTATCAGAGCATGTTGCCTTCAGAACAGTTTAACCA
>SNQJ01S0108198.1:18419-31752 GCA_010110895.2 Picea sitchensis
CGCAGTTGTCGAATCTGACGCATCCACACACACACATGCAAAGAATATAACACATACCCAACACCTAGTTCCAATGAAAACTTTTGAAGGCTAAATATCTTATCCTTCAATAATTGAGAGTTCCTCAATGCATAAGAATTGAGTAGAATTTAATGACTTCTATATCTTACAAGACAACTCCCCTCTTATTGACTCCTAAGCACACTCGTCCCTCTAGAATGACTAAACAAAACATGAACCAAATTCCTCAAATTAAGTTATCTATTGATATTGAAGTAATATATGATAACAGATAAGCTAATAATCAATTGTTCTGAAGTCAATGATTAGACTGTAATTAAGAAATTAAGTTATAAATAAATAAATAAATCATGAATAAAAAGAAGAAATGGAGAAGAATTATTCTCTATTTCATAAAAACATAAACATATAAACTTGGATAACATATTGAAAAATTATATATATATATATAATTTCATTAAAAAACATATATCCAAAAATAAAGGCATGCATAAGGCGTTCATTTAAAGAAAAGGATAAAACAAAAAAAACTCTACCTTGTTTAGAATGGACCCCAACCACATACCAATATATGATATAAGTAATCACAATCCATGCTCTAATGGAGATAATCTATTTGAGAGCTTGAACCTTGTTAAGAAACGATGTGCTTGGTTTCTCATGTATAAATAAATGAATAAATCTTGTTTGTCAGAAACTATGTGCTATTATACCACAGGAATTGTGTAGAGATGCTCTTACTGCCATTGGTTTCCACTGTATGAATGATGAGCAGGATTCCACATGTATAAATAGCTCTCGTCTTGGGTGTCAGATTGTTGAGGTAGGCAAGTAATACTGAAGTTGGTTGGCTGAAGTTAGATTTTTAAATATAAGCCTTTGCAACATAAAGATATTAATAAATACAAATACATCATGTGTGGAATCTTAAAAGTATTATGCCATGTATGAAGAAGGAAAAGACTGATTGGCCTGTCCAGCCAATCAGTGCTAATTCTTTACTATATATGCTATTGTTCTTTCACTGTTTGCACTCTATCTCGTTGGATAATGAGTACAGGCTTCCTTGCAAGTAGAATTCTGAATTGTTTTGTAAACAGTGTTTACCAAAAGATGTTGAAGCATGCTTTGTTTGGGTTGTCCAAATAAAGTGCCTTCATATCATTGGAGAGAAACCCTAATGGTTTCTAGAGTCTATTGGCCAAACAGTTGGCATCCATCAAATGACTGAAGAGATAACACACACCATTTTCTTATCTCAGAAAATACAAGCTGTGTAGCATTGGAGAGAAACCCTAATGGTTTCTAGAGTCTATTGGCCAAACAGTTGGCATCACATCATTGGAGAGAAACCCTAATGGTTTCTAGAGTCTATTGGCCAAACAGTTGGCATCCATCAAATGACTGAAGAGATAACAGTCACACCATTTTCTTATCTCAGAAAATACAAGCTGTGTAAGTGTGTAGCTGTAAGTGTGTCGGTGGTTAAAGGGGCCTTTCCCCACAGCTCGACAATAATGGATACAAGTTACTGTAGATAAACTTTTAGCAGAAAAGACAATCAGGCGTTCTTTGTAATAAAATGAGAAATAAATAACAATTTTTGAATGTGAGACACGCAAATGATGTACGTAGAGATTGAATATGGTGGAGGCGTGGAATTGATGGGTGGAAGGACGCGGGCCCCCACCTCGCGGGAAGCTCTATATGAACCAACCCAGAGCATGAGCCAACACCCACAAGATATTTTGGATCCTCATCCTACCAGATAAAATCCAGAATTTTGAGCTCAGGCTCCTGCGAGAATCGAACCTGCGAGGTCGCCATGGCCATGAAGCTGGGTATCGGTGGTGCCGAGAGGCCTTTTGTGTTTTATATGACTCTGATTCTGATGTGGGTATCTGTGATTATGCTGCCCTTGGTCTTGCGCCGCCTTCGTCCAACTGCGGAGTCCATCGTGCTTGCCTGGGCTTCGTTCGCCTCTTGGCTTCGACCTCCTTATTTGTACGTTGTTCTGAATGTTGTTATTGTGACTCTGGGGGTCAAATCCGGGGTCCTGACCAGTTCAGGCGATGCTGAAATTGTTTCGGAGAATTCTTCTCATTCAACGCCTCAGAATGACCTTGGATGTTCTGANCCTCCTTATTTGTACGTTGTTCTGAATGTTGTTATTGTGACTCTGGGGGTCAAATCCGGGGTCCTGACCAGTTCAGGCGATGCTGAAATTGTTTCGGAGAATTCTTCTCATTCAACGCCTCAGAATGACCTTGGATGTTCTGATGGACTGGAAAAATGGGAAGAAAACCAGTGTTTTTCTTCGCATTTGGTTAATGTAGAAGCTGAAGCCGATCAAGCAGAATTCATTTGTCTCCTGAGAGTTGCTGATGGCGACGATAATTATGACGAAGGGGGAGAGGAGGAGGAGGAGGAGGAGGAGGAAGAAGCGGCGCTGAGTGCTGAAGAATTGTACGAGAAAGCAGAGGTTTTCATCGGCAATTTCTATCGCGAGCTCAAGCTCCAGCGGCATGAGGATTCGTGGAGGAAAATACAAGGGCGACCCTACTCAGATATTCGTTGAGTATCTTAAATCACGTCGTACAGTTTTATTTTTCTCAATCTGAATCAGGTCATGGTTCAATCCATTTATAGAGCTTGTAATTAACTCTTGAGAATTCTATCGTGAAGCCCATCATGCATTTGTTCATGGAGATCATCATCACAGGAGTCAGATTGTTAGATCAGATCAGAGCCATGAGCATGGCAGTAAAAATATCGACAATTCAAATGGGGGGTTTCGAACTTTCGACTCTCTCTCTTGCTCTCTGAGCTCGCGCATTCTCCTTCACAGACAGACAAATGAACTGTGTGTACATCTATTTATTAAATGCTTCACAATCATGTTCTATGTACATGTACAGTGAATAAATGCTTGATGATAATCAAATTCTGCCATTGAGAGACGTTATTTTTAAAAAGTTTCCTCATGTTTGGTGTGGTTTGTTTGTTATTGATGGGCTGGACTGAGGGTGGTCCTGCAAGTTGTGATGTGAGGTGAGGCTTTTGACTGTTCAATTATTTAATTCACAGTTGTCATCAAATCAAAGATCCCTTACCTCATTGACAGATCAAAGATCCCTTACCTCATTGACAGTGCAAATTAACATAAAATGTAAAGTAAGTTTTATCATGAAAGAAAGAAAGAAAATGATTTAAACGTTCATCAGGCTAATAATAGTTTATGGGTAACCAAGCTAACAATAGTTTATGGGATAGACTGTCTCATACACTGATTTCTGCAGTTCAGCCATTTTTCTGTTCAACTTGATGATTAGCTCCTTCAATTTCTCCATTGTCTCTAGCTGAATAAGTTATTCCAAGAGCTAGCTGTTTTGAAGGCTTCACACTCTAAAATGAAAAGTTTTTCCGTTTCCACTTTCACTGAGGTGCAGAACACACACACCCTTTCTTCCCAAGCTTCTTTTGGTCTTTTCCAACGATTGATGGGAATTGGTTCTTAATTGGGCAATAAGCATTTTGGCTCTCCAAGATATATTGGCCCTCTCATGTGTATGTATTTTTCCTCAAAATCTGTTTAGATAAATTTAAACAAAATCATAATTTTGAGTTGTTTAAATTGTATTTCTGAATGCATAAATGGATGATATTGATAAATTTTTGAGGCACTCTGATTATACAAATTTAACTATACTAAATTTTAAGCAAAATTAAATGGATAATATAAAAAAAACAAATATTTCAATCTAAACGACATTTAATAAAAGTAGCAACTCATACAAATTTAATATATTTAATATATGAATTAACCATCTAAACATTGGACTTTTTGAACTTTTTCACTGTGAAACACATCTTGGTGAAATCATCATTTTCTGTTTTTTAAATGGCATTTTTAAATACATAAATAGATTCAGCACCCCCCAAAACCCTTTGAACACTAGAATTATACTGACTCAATCACTTAAATCTGGACTTCTACCAATTTTTGCTTGATTTCAGTAAAAATTGATTGAAAAATATACCCCTAAAAACTCCAAAAAAATAAAAAATTGTTAACCAAATATAACTTGAAATCCAAAACCTACAATACTTACTCTTAAATGTATGTTACCTAACTCTTCAATTTATGTGACCCATAAGTTACAACAACCAGGGGAGCTTTTTACTAAAATGTATGCTCCTCGAGATCTCAAATGAATCATTTAAAGCTCGTTAAGGTGCAGCATATGCATTATTCAAAATGGTTAGGGTAATTTTATTTTTGTTTAAATCAGTAAGTATAAAAATTCATGGGTTGAATGCAAATTTTTTGATATAAAAAAATTATATTTTTAAAATTTTGATTTATAAAATTATGTGAAAATTTTAAATATATATTGTTTAATTGTTTTATGAAATGGTTTTTTTTTGTATATCTGGTGATATAAATTTGAATAAATTTATTATTTTTTATTGTTTAAAATCTAATTTTGAATATAAAAATGGATTTCAGTATGTTAAAAAACCTCTTAAACACTAAAATTATACAAAAATAATCGTTAAATATATGAATTTAACAATTTCTAACTGAATTTTAAACAAATATCCCAAAAAAAAATCACATAAAAAAATCATTTATAAAAAATTACTACTTAAATATATGCAATATATATTAACTAAAACTTTACTGAAAAAATAAAAAAACATTTATTAAACACAACTAATTGAATTTTATATATATATCGGAGTTAACCGTAGGCTGCAAGCTTTCGGAGCAAGTTGTTCATAACTTTATTCACTTTTTATTTACCATATGTCTTCCTTTTTTGAGTGATTCACATACTCAAAGACTAAAAGAAAAAGTCCAGGCAAACGTATGTCCTTTGTTATAAAGCGTGCCTAACATTAAGCAATCTATCTATTATGTATAATTGAATGTTGTATAAAGGTGGGTATGGTTTGAATTTAATTGTTTCAAATTCAATAATGTATGTCTATGTTACATAACATTTAATGCTATGCAGTGGGTATATATTATTTTTACATAACATTCAATGTTATGTATCATGGTAGATATTGATCGTTATAAATAGTTAATGCTATGCAGTGGGTATATATTATTTTTACGTAACATTCAATGTTATGTATCATGGTAGATATTGATAGTTATAAATAGTTTATAGGGTAGATATCCTTTACCATTTATAATTTTGCAGAACACGTCAAAGCATATTTGGGAAGAATTTTTAGGTGAGTTTCTTGAACTATAATTTATGCATTTTATATTATATAAATAAATTGCATGCTTAGTGTGAACAAGTCTAGGCATACATGGAAAGAATTTCTAGCGTGGTTTCTTTATTTTATATATATAATACACATGTATGTCTTAAAGGTAGTGTTGGAATTTTTGTTGGTTTAAAATCCTTTTTGGATCACTAGTATTAGGACGTAGTCTAAAAGTTCTACATTTTTACTCTTTTTCGGGCATCTTTTTCGACAAGTTTTGCCCAAAATCCGGTCAGAAATTCAAATTGCATATTTTAATGGTTAATCTCATATATTTTGGGTGTCTTGGAGTTTTTATGGACACTAATCTATTTATGCATTCAAAAACACGATTTAAATAATGTAAAATAGTGATTTCGTCAAAAATTGTGTTGTCGAATTCCAATGATAATTGTCAAAAAGTAAAAAAATGTTGAACAATTAAACTACAGCACTAAATCTCAAGTGACCCCACCTAATTCGAAGAACATTTATTTGATTATGATTCAGATTTTATGATGAAATTCGACAAACTTCACACTCCCCATGATCCCCACCAATCCTAAGAGACCCTTAAGAAGTTTGGACACATGAATCTTGACCCCCACCAATCCTAAGAGACCCTTAAGAAGTTTGGACACATGAATCTTGACATTATTAGACCCATCGTCAATATTATAAGAGCAATGTGAGGCGATGTATGATAAATTTGCTAAAACGTCTAATGATTAGAGTACAAGTGGCGATGTTTAAATATTGCACAAACTTTTCAATAATTCCAAGGTGTTTGAGGATGCATTATTGGATGAAACTTCCAAGGCATTTGAGGGTGTGTTATTAGATGAGATTTTCATTAGAACATTCTCATGTACCTTAGGATTATGGAGAAGTATTATGAGTGTTTAAGGTTGGTCTATAATATCTATACATACCAAATTTAATATAGTTCATAATGTTGATATAAATTAGTAAGTTGTTCAATGTGGTCATTTAAAAAAAATAGAAAATGCAATCAATCTCTATCTTAGGGAGATAATTATCAAATCCATAACAAAAAAACACAAGATTTTAAGTGGTTATGAAGGAGTGGCCATGTAAATCTAGGTTTAAATTTTGACTAGTGTAGAGTCATTATATGTGTAAAGAAAGGTGTAGGTATAGAGCCTTTGTGTATGTAAGGGAAGGTGTTTGACTTGCCAAAGTGATCTGGATTGAATCATTATATTATTTTTCATCTATATCGATGCTTTCAAAGTGAAAAAATTGGAGGAATCAGCTTGCAAGGTCATTTCAATGGCATGTCCCATTTTGGAAAATTAAGGTCTGGAACCTTCCAGAGCCATTTTGAGGCATTAAACGCCATTTTTGGGGGTTTTGGTGTCTAGAACTTATGCACACCCCCTTGATAGTGTTTTATAGTCTGAGACCTTTCTAACAGTGCAAAATGTGCATCAATCAGAGTCAGTATGCAAAATTTATGCCTCTCGCAAGTTGACCTATTGTGTTGACCACCATGGTACGAGAGGATGCCACGTTAGCCTCCATTACTCATGCATATGGGGCTAGCCACATGAGGAATTTCAAGAAGATTATGGAAGGTTTAAAACCCTACCAGAATTGAGGGTTGAGGAAGTAAAAAACCTACCCCTAGATGACTATTGGGCTATGTTAAATATCGGGCCAATAGGAGGAGAAAGGGTTCCATTCTAGGTTATTGTATTTTGTTCCATAGCCGAGTAGAACAACTGGGACCTGCCACTAAAATGACCCCGCAAGTTGATTCCTCCAATGTTTTCCACTCTGAAAGCATCGAGATAGATGACAAATAATATAATGATCTGCTCTGATGCAAACTCATCATCCTCTAATATATCGTGATTTGTTCAATTTAGTGTCACAACTCTATATTTAATATTATGAAATATTAAAACTCATGGAGGTAAACTGATTCCTCCTAGGTAGCACTATAAACCAGTATATCATCCAAATTATTGAAATGTGATATGTAAACTATCGTGGATATTCTACTAGAATAGTTCATCACAATAAAACTGAACTCTACACTATGAAGGTTAAATTCCTTTAGATTCCAGAATATTTAATTATTGAGTTTTTGCTTATGCATGAAATAGATAAAATGCAGAAAATAAAGAACACTAAAGTACAATCATACAGGATGAAAACATGGAGTTGGGAAACACTTTTTGACTTTTTTTTTTTTCACAAAAAAACTGCAATTTTTTTTGTTTTTCAACTTCAACCCCTTCAAACACATATCTCCCTTAGGAATTTCACCTTGAAGTAAACACAAGAGTTCTAGAGAATTGTATTAGCTTCGTACTCGTATTTAAAAAAAAAAATTATGGACATATAGTGGGACAAATTTGAGGGGCACCAACAACATATACTTTAAAATTTTAGGTATGGATAATGAGTGACCTGTGTACCCCTCATTTTTTTTAGAGATGATTATTCATTTTACGGAATACAAATGTATGCTCATAATTTACACATATCGTACTTGGAAATGGACTATATGTTGAGGATTTTCATACTTAAGAACTATTTTTTATTATTTATCGAAATGACATATGTTTAAAAAATGGTGCCTTATTGACACATGTTGGTGTCCTCACATTTTCTTTCAAATGTGATTCTTATCAAACAAACTAAAACTACCATTTTGAAGAGGACAATGCAAGGAACATCCTTGTGAGTTTTTACATTTTTTTGGTGTTGTCATTGTGATGATATTGAATTTTCATTGTGACTGATTTTTAGCTCACTAAATTTCCTAATGATAAAGTTTAGAAAAAAAAATAGTAAAAAGTAGAAATCTCAAATGAAATTCAAAAATTCTCATACCATGAGAAAGTAGATTCAATGATGAATCTATTGGTATAAAATCTGAGAGGTAATTCTCATATTTTGCAGGGTTTCTACCTTGCTCAAGTGACAAATTTTAGAAAACTATAGAAATGCTTGTTTTATTCGTTGACCAGAAACTCTTGGCCGAGCAAATTTCTCAGCCGAGAAATTTACTAATTTCTAGGGTGAGAGTTTTTTGGCCCAAAAAGTAACCCGGAGTAAAACAAAACTCTCGCCTGAGAGTTTGTTTCAACTCTCGTCCGAAAGAATAAACAAACTCTTGGGCGAGAGATTTATTACATAATGCCCCGAGAATATTTTAGGGGATGACATATTAATTGCCTGAGATTCTCGGTGGGATTCTATAATTTCTCACCCGAGAGTACTATATATAATATCTCACCCAAAAGTTTATTTCCATCATTCACCTTCGCAAGTATGAAAAAGAAGTTCAAGTTCAGATATTTTCAATGCGAAAAAAAGTTCTAAGGTGTTTTTTGTTTTGCTTATGGAGGTTTTAAACTTTTTCATATTAGAAATTTCTTTACAAAGGGTATATTTGCTCATTTTCTTTATAAGGGAAAATATTATATACTTGGTTTTGGCATATTATTGTTTTTTTTTAAAGACATTGTAAAATTGGTTTTAGCATATTAGTATTTGTTTTTTTAAAGGAAAAATGCAAATTTGGTTTTAGCATATTATTATTTTTTTTAAGCAACATATTGTAAATTTTGTTTTGTCATATTACATTTTTTTTTTATATAAGGGATATATGGTGAATTTGGTTTTAGCATAGTACTATTATTTTTATAAAGGGGAATATTGTGAATTTGGTTTTGCTTTCATGTCATATTGCAATTTGTTTCATTAATTGTACAATTTTATATCCAAAATATTACTATGATTTCAGGTTTTTTCGATTGGAGTTTAGGTTTTTAATCCTTTCAACATGGGAAACCAAAAGAAATGCGCAACAAAACATGATCGCACCAGAACTGATGGAGAGGCAAGGAAAGATAGAAAACGTGAAAACATGAGAAAGTTAAGAGTAAAAAGAGCAATGGAAAGAAATGTGGAGCCACATGGCGGTGACGAAGAAATGCAAAATGTGGAGGCACATGGAAGTGACAAAGAATTGCAAAATGTAGAGGCACATGGTGGTGATGAATAAATGCAAAATGTCGAGGAACACGTTGATGAAAGAAATGAAGAACATGGAGGTGACAAGGTAATGACAAATGTGGAGAAAACGATGGGAACCATTGACACTGAGACCATGATTGGTGAGTAAATATTTTTTTATGTTTATAAAATTGTATTTAATACAAGTATATAATTGATTTAAAAGTTAAAAATCATATAAATTTATATATTTTCATGCAAGGTCAACGTCCAACTTACAACATCCTACCATACCTATCAATTTACAGAGATTAATTGGAAGTTGCAACAATATCATCATTGGCAACAATTTTTTGGAGAATATGGATTCAAGTAAAATTGAATAATTAGGACCTCCGATGCGTGATCATACAACTCGATATAAAGCAAAAAAGAGAATTATCTTGAAAGTATTCCTGTCATAGCACAAGCTTAATTGTTACATAGATTGTTAAAGAAAAAATGTCTAAGAAATGCAATTAAATTATTGGGCATTAAAAGTGTCAAAGAGGTTAAAACAAATGACATGGTATCAAAAAATGTGACCTCGACCCTTGCCACACTTGCAAGGAAACGATCCCATGATTTTGTGGTTGATCGTAAAACATTTCTAACAGGGGTTGTGGAAAAAAACACTGCAACTTATCGTTTGTTGGCTATGAATGCAAGAACATTAAAAACATCAAGAAAATTTTTATGGAAGCATACAAATGTTAGGGTTCAATTAGATGAGAATGATGAAGTTGCATGTTGGGTTGTTATCTGTAGGCAACCTGATCAAGATAGACTTCCAGATAATGTAAAGGATAGGGTGAAATAATTTTGGCATTTAAACTCTCGTGTCTTACCAAATGAAAAGGATGTTGTGTGATGTCATATATCTAAAGGAAACTATGAAACTCATGTCAAACACATAATAGAGGTCACTCAAGTGGAAATGTTCAAAACTTTTATGGAGAGTAATGTTGATGTCAAGATTTCCCTTAGCACATTTTTGAAGCTTAAACCATGGCATGCCAGGCCCATCATTGTCCGCAACACATGTTTTTGTCGATACCATGTAGAATTTGAATTATATTATGAGACATTTCTAAATTTTGGCAGACAGTGTTGGCAAAATGACCCCCCTCCTTCGAGTGTTCATGAATTTGTATCTAAAATATTATGTGCACGAGTGAATGGTCAAGTATTCTTTAAGAAACAATGTCGGTGGTAGAAAATGTGAATAATGTTCTCATTTTGACCTTTTTTATGCAAAATACCCCATCGATCCAAATGATCCTCGATTTTTAAATCACATTATGAAATGGAAGAGATATAAATATGTTGATTATACTCATGTTACATATTCAACGACAACATCAAGAAAGATTGATTTAGTTGAAGATGATATCTCTGTGACATATTTTATGGAGTTGTTCAGGGAGAAAATATATAGATATATCAAGCACTCTCATACAACACGATGGCGAGACTTACAGTTCAAGCAATAATGAGATGTATTTCCAAAAGGAACAATATTATTAATTGTTGATTTTTCTTAAAATTACACTTTCACTCCGCAAAAGGAGATACAAAGTGAGTATTATCATTCAGACCAGGTATCTATATTTGTGCATATTTTGTACAAACATGCATAGCTTCATGTCGATGGTTTTGATAACATTGAAAATAATCATGAAGTGATTAAAGAGTATCATTTCTACGTTAGTGATGATCGTACACATGATACATATTTTTTCCAACATTGTTTTAATATTATTTATAAAGAATTATCAAGATGAGGGGTCACTTTTAAAGAGCATTGGGTGTGGTTAGATGGTTGTGTTCGTCAGTTTAAATTGACACACTCATTCTTATGGTTGTCTCGCTTCATAATAAAACAGATGTTCGCCACACATGGAGCTTTTTTGAAATGGGAGATGGAAAAGGAGAACATGATGGTGCTGGGGCATGCATAAAATCTGCACTTAGGAGATATCAAATGAATCACTTTTCTTCTCACTTCACAAATTCAAACGATGTTTTTAATTGGTGCAAGAAAAATTTAATCCATGAATTCAACGAAAGGATGGATAATGTGAGAAGGTATGTAATTTTTTCAATGACCCTTAATGTTTTCAAATGCAATTACTTAATGTGCTTAGATGTACATGAGTATTTTTATTTAAAATATGAAAAAAAAATATTTTATTTAAATGTGAAATTTGATTTGCACGAGTTATGTGTTTATCTTAAACAGGTTCTTTTGGAATATTGCAATGGGTTATATTGACAGATCAATTCCATATAATTGTGATACAATCCCTGAAACAAGGGGCTTACATTCTATTAGGAGTAAGAAAATGGAAAATATACATGCAATCGAGAAACACAAGTACTCTTGTTTTTGTCTTGCATGTATTGATGATGTAGATTCCTTCAATGAGTGTCAAAAGAAAACTAACAAATTTGTTAAACCATCGATACACCAAGAATTGACATCATTGCACCCATTTGGAAATATCACGGATGTAGAGCACAACAATGAAGTGATTGTGATTGACAAGGATTGTGATCGTGTTTTTGATATGGTTAGAGAAGGTGATGTATTTGTTGTCATTGCACTGATAGTTAATCCAAAAACAATGCATTATTATTTATTGAGATGCACTAGGTCGAAAAACAAGTTGATGCAAGAATTTAAAGATCTGTCAAATTATACGTATGCAATGGGTTCAATGGTTTTAATGGGACATTTATTTGTAGAAGTAAGGAAATGTAATTACCATATTCTTTTTCAAGACTATGAGACAAATGTTATATGTGCTTAGTACAATCATTTGGTCATAACAACCCTGTTGCAGTTGAAGCCAATGAAGACTAGGAAAAAGTTCAAGAATTGACAGTGGAAATTATCGATAGAAGATCATAATGTCATTCTTGAAAATAAACCACTAACACATTTGATATGAATCAAGAACACATTGGTCAAGATGAATTTTTCTTTGATTCTAGGGTTAGAACATAGAATTTTTATATAAATTGCACTTTATAGTTTATGGGCTTTATATTGGACTTTATATAGTTTATGGACTTTATATAGTTTTCAATATCAATGTGTTTTAATGATAAAAAATTAAATACTAGATATGTTTTGCTATTAGTTCCTACCTTTTAGGTTAGGAATATATGAATTGGTTGGATGTGGTTGGATGTGCTTCCTATTAACTTGCATGAAATCCAAGTATTTATTCCTCTTTTAAACAATTTTTTTTTTTTTAAGATATAAAAAACTTACCTTATTTCTCATTACCTTGCTTCTACTTCATTTTTTAGTTTCTATCTAAGCCTGGAGGAACTCTCTTGTGAAGGAACTTTATAGTAGGTTGAAACCTGTAGTAAGCCTTATTACAATTATTGCTTTCACACTACATCTACTACATAGTCCCTATTTAATAGATATGGCCTAAGTACATAGAAATCTATCTATCTACTTAAGGGGGTTAGGGTAGGACCCTAATAGATTCACATGGTTAATTTTTTTGTGAAGATGTGATATGAAACATTAGATAGAGATATTAGTTTGAAACTACTAAAAAAATAAAATTAGTTTCCTTTTAGATGAATGTGGAGAATGGAAAAGTCATCCCTCCTCTAACCCATAACCTTTGCCCGATGATTTCAAACATTCTATAATGGTATTTTTTAATGATGTAACAACATATGTTATAGAAATGGATGGAAAATCCATTGATACTAATAAATTTATTTATCCCCATTGCCAAATAGTATGGATTTTTTTTCAATATCTTTATAAATTTTTGTAATTGTATGGAACATTACAGAGTATGGTGTTTTTCTTGGGAAGCCTCCCTACAGATTTTTAATACGATTGAAATATATTCTCCTGCATCAATAGTTCATTCTTAATCATTTTGATATTGTGTTCTTAAAACAAAGGATGGAGACTAAAAAACTAGTGATTTCTAGGCATGTGTAATGATTTCCCATACCTATATATGCTAGAGGCAAA
>SNQJ01S0108200.1:0-10724 GCA_010110895.2 Picea sitchensis
TTATCATCATTTAAAAGTATTGTCAGTGTTCCAAAACATGTTTTCATTCTGCTGTTATACTCCCCTTACCTTTTATGGATCATTTGTAGTGAAAAGAAGAATTATGTTACCCAACATTTTGGGTGGCTATGGTGGAAGGTTTTCTTCACCTGAGCATTCTAAAATTCAGTTAGAGTAGGGTCTTTGTTGGCCCTTGGTTTTGGAAGTAAGAAAATATTAAGGTAGAAAAGGAGAAATGTGAACTGCGTAGAAGACACAATGACTGATACTGGGTCGAAGTGAGCAAAAGAGAAAAAAAGACGGAGCGAAGTAAGAGAAAGAAATTCGTTGGATGAGGAGATCGAGGAAGACATATTAGTAAGGAAGATAGACCATGGACAACTCAGCAAGAGGAAAAATCCACCATTGGATGCTTTGGAGCACCTCCTAGGAAGGAAGGAAAGGCAGGCTGGAGAAGCCCTGAAAATGTGGGTCAAGTTGACCTAAGGTTTTAGACACCTAGGGTTTTGGTATCTAGGGTTTTCACACCTAGGTCTCAACCTAAGGTTGTCGGTGAGTTATTGTAATGTATAAATAAAGTTCAAGAGGACCTAGGATGGGTTGGTCAAGAGTTGTTCATTTAGAGTTGTGAGTTGGATATTGTGAGGAGTGATTGTTGTTAATGAGAGAGAAAAATATTTTCTGAGAGAGAATTCTGTATTGTAAGATCTTCAACTGGGTGTGAAGATCAACCCTCCAACTGGGTGCATAGGGAAGGGAGACAAAGAGAGGGGAGACAGAGAGAAGAGAGAAAGAGATAATATCCGCTAGCTAAGAGTGTAGATAGAACTATATGCTTCCACCTAATATATTATAAAGCACAGTTCTGTGGACGTATCCCTAGGGAGAGGGTGAACCACATACATCTTGTTGTTGTGTGTGATTGATGTTGTGTTATTTTTCTCTTTGATATATTGTTATTGCATTCTTGTGTTAGATCTAACAGATAACTGTGTGAAATAGGTCTAAGCTGGTAACTGATATCTAGATGTTGTGTTGTTCTTGTATTGGATCCACTTTGTATTTCCTCTGGTTGTGGACACATGTGTCCTACAACCCCCTATAGCTACTTCGGGTGAGACTACATATGCCTCGCAGGTGTTTCCAAAAGGGCCAATAGTTAGGTCGTGTTGGTGTGCTCTTAGAGCTGGACCCTGGGTCTTCCCATGTGCCAAAAAATAGTTCCATTGCCGGGACCGGGATCTTCTTGAGGGAATTTCAAGGTGGTTTCCATCGAAGAAATAGTTAGGTCGTGTTGGTGTGCTCTTAGAGTCGGACCTCGGTCTTCCCATGTGCCAAAAAATAGTTCCATTGTTTAACCGGATCTTCTTGAGGGAATTTCGCGTGGTTTCCATCAAGACAGAGATTCAAAAGTGTATAGAATAAAAAGAGAAGGAATTCGCCGAAGCCCGAACAAGAACCCAAGCTTATCACGAGGGATACGAAGGTATATCTTTACCGATATATACACGATTTTCTTTGGAGGAATTCATGAGCTATACGATTGGTTAGCCGTGATTAGCATATACCCACTTTGAGATCAGATCTAGACCACCTATGGTTTGATGTCGGTGTTGATCAAGAAGGTCAAGAGAGTTGATAACGCCGTATCAAGAGCACTAGATCACTAGTTTGATAGTATCATTGGAGGGTATATCATTGAGTTTTCTATTGACATAGTAGAGTCATATAGCCAAGTAGCGATATTTCTTTAAGGGACCGTAGGGAATTTTTACATTTTCTCGGGTTGAAGATCAAGATGCTAACAAGATGAGAAGAACATCTGAAAATATAGTAGCTGGTCAGAGATTGAAAAAGATAATGTTCAAGAATCCAGACAACAACAATGACACGTAGGTTGGACATATGTGCAATGGAAGGATCTTTAGAGAAGTTCCTTTGGTGAACTTATTTGAGAAAGATCACAAACCGCTCTACGTGAATAAGTGGGTTTTATAAAGGAAAAGAGGGAAGAGCTAACTATAGGAAATATCATCGTGGTCTCACTGGCCAAGAGAAGAAAAGACTTAAGAACCTCGCCGAGAAGAACCAAAAACTTCAGGAACTGCGCAAGTTGTTGAAGTAAGTACTACTACTCCCCCTATCGTTTTAGCATGTTTAAGTAACCAGAGTAGTTAGAGCTATCAGAGCACTTAGAGCACCGGTACAAGTGGTTCAATGCCAACCATTCCGTGAAACCTAAGAAGATATATGGTAGATGAGATGAGGTTACCCACCTTGAGGGAGATGGATATGAAGATCCCGATCAAAACTAACTTCAATTTGAATATGTATGGAGCATTAAGAATGTCACCGATGAAGCAGTGAAAATAACCTAGTTTAGTACCACTCTATGGTATTGTGCACTGAGTTGGTACATGAACTTGTCCAAGGAATTGCGTAAAATTTAAACCGCCGAATGAGATCAAGAATGCGCTAACCGTAGAGTTCAAGAAACCCAATTCAAAGTAACAATGTATTACAGAGATGAAAAATATCAATAAGAAGGTGGTCGAACCTATTTGGGAGTTTGATTGAAGAGGTTTAAAACCTTAACAAGTTGACTGAATTTTCAGATCCGCCAATTTAACAATGAATCGCTCACTGTTTCCTCTATCACACATCGTGAGTCCCCCACAAACAAGTGATCACGACAAGTCGAGACTGAGATTTTACGAAGTTGTGAATCAGACCCTATGGGGAGAATCCATCCTGGCATATCACCCCGAGCCCAACTAGCTTATCATTGTAGGTCTAAGATATGAAACACAAGGAAAAGTATAAAAGAGAAGACATATAGTGTATCAAATGCAAAATCAAAGGCCATGACAAAGAGAATTGTCCCCATTCCATGAGTACTTGCATCTGGAGCTCTAATCCCTTTGAAGAAAGTTACCCTACCCTGGTGTCAGGTATGTAGAAATAGGCATCACTCTAGTGAATGCTATTACATGAAAAAAAGGCTGAGACACCCAAAAATCCGGCACAGACGCTTTGTAAGTCATTAGGGACATGATGATAGGGATTGTAGGCCTTATGATCTAATGAAAAAGAAATTCATGATATATATAAAATCAAGGTGAAGTACAATAAGAAGTGAACACTACATAGTATAATTCCCCAAGAAGACGAAACTTCAAACTTCTTATTTATTCACAAGAGGGATGAGAGGTATGGCTTAGTCGAGACACATCATCTCACAGGAATCGGAACAAACTAAGTCAATTGAAAGGGACCTAAAAACCCTTGTACCAATTTACATCTACCGCAGAACTCATTTCAACATGTCATAGAATATTGTCCCGTGCTGTTATCCAAATTTCAGTAATTTACTAGAGGAAATGAACAAGTACAACTTAATCACAAAGAAAATCACGCAAGGGATCCCATAGTTGTTGTTAATACTAGAGGAGGTGATGTTACGTAACGGCCAGAAAGGACCCCAGAAAGACCATAGAAGAATCAAGTGAGTCATAAAAGTTACAGAAGACACAAGTGTTTGATTCAAGGAAATAAAAACAAATATTTGAGGAACCAAGAAAAGAATTTGGGAGAGACCGGAGTTCTTCATCAAAGACACGCACCTGTGGTAAGATATCAGGAATGCCTCCGCATTCACCTAGGTCGCTGTGCCCAGAAGGAAAAGAGGTAAGAAAGCCTATGGAATTCCCATGCACTTGTACTAATTTGATAAAGGATGAGAGAGCTATACAAGAGCTACAAAACTTGACTGCATAACATGAACTAGGTAAAAGGTAGATCCCTTTACCTGGTAGAGAAGTACATCACATCCAAAAAAAGGGCATAAATAAGGAGCTACATCCTAATGCTCGCATCGAGAGCATGATATAGATACGGCCGTCTCGACTTAGGGTTAAGGTCACTGCCATGATGAAGCAACTTTGGCACGCATGTGAAAACCTAAGTTGATCTATTCCCATCGTGCTTAGATGGCCACTAGAGGTTGTGAGCCCCTCTGCATGGAACTTGTCCAGGGACATCAATAAATGTAACATTTGTAATTTCGAGTACGAGACAGTTGACATAGTTTTCCTTATCTAGCATAGGAATTGATTGGGCTTTTAACAATTCCACTATTGTTGATTGAATCGAAGAAAAGAAGAATGACATTTCATGCTTATGGCCTTAGGGTTATTTCACCTCTAGATCCAGATGAAAGTCAGCGATACACAGAACCCATAAGAGAAGAAACCGCACATATGAAACCAGGTTATACAAATTCGACAAAATGCATTTAGGGATTACATTAATCCTACGTGATGGAACCTAAGCTTCATGTAAGGATGATGCATGTTCATCAAACTCGCAGGAAGCAATCGAGAACCCGCAGAACAAAATGTAAGGAAGTATATGTTCTGGCAAGATACTAGATTGACTAGAGAGGTTCACTAGATTGGTACAACAGTAAGTAACTTACCCTCATTTGATGGTTTGAATCACTTGAAAACTGTGTTTGATGCCCAAAGATCCTCAAGGAGTGATCAAGGTACACATTTTATTAATAAGAAATATTGAATCCTTGACTCGAATTTGAATATTAATAATCATAAGAGTTAACACCCTACCATCCACAAATGAATGCAGGGCTTGAAGCATTCAATAAGATCTTGAGACAACGCTGATGAAGATTTGTTCCAGAAACAGAGATGACTGGATTTGAGAGTATCGCTAGTATTATGGGCCTATAGAACACTTTCAAGAAGCTGACAATGAAAACTTCATTTAATTTGGTCTATGATCTAGAAGAAGCAGCCCCATGCTGGAATATTTGGTTCCTAGCTTGAGGATTGCAAAATTCACATATATATGGATGACACTAGCATTGTTCAAGAGAGGTTTGCATAGTTGGTCGAACTAGAAGAAGACATATTTATTGCATGTTTTCACCAGCAAAAGCGTATGAAAGAGAAGAAAGACACATCAAGAAGAAATTCATTTTAGAAAGGATATTTGCTATTGATCTATGTAAATGTATTGAACCTAATATTAATAGATCTAGCTTAAACAATAATACACACATTTTGTAAAGAGAATTGAAAAGAAGAAGAGAAAGAATGAAGAATTTCATTAATCAAGTTATGAATAATAAAATACTTACACTCCCCATATAATTGAGAACTAATGATTTTGACTTGATGTGAACCAAGTCAAATTATGGTGGTGGTCTAGGGGAGGACGGACACACAATTCACTAGTTATGGGAGTGAGCCGCTAATTATTCTAGTCTCTCAGTTAGTTACAGGAGTGAACTGCCATTTAGTTGAGTTAACTAGTCTTCAATTAACAAACTAAACAAAGAGTAGTGAGGATTTTTAACTCAGGGAATCAAGGTTGATGCGCCAATATGGTGATGATACCAAGGCAAGGTCTACTAATAAAGGATGATCCCAATGTTTCATGGTGATGATCCCAATGCAACATCTAAACTCAACTCAACTAGTCAAATCAAGTGTGGACTGAAAGAGAATATTCTCCAGTGGAAATATTCTCCAAAAAATATAGGAGAGTGGATAATGACCACCAGGACTAATAAACAAATTAAAACCTTAGGAAAAAGAAATGGTGAAAATAAAGATTGGGTCCGAGGCCATGTTAGGTTCCAAGTACAAAAAGATAAGACCTTTGAGGAAGAGGGAAAACCCTCATGGAAACCCCAAGGTATAATGCATGTAAAAAGAAGAACCACAATTGCCTAGGAAAATGTATCCTTCCACCCAAGATCGCACCCCGGCGCAGCACGAAACCCCACCAATGAAGGCTCAGTGAAAGTGCCCTCTAGTTCATCTGCTCAACAAGGAGAACCAATTCCATCCCTCCAGACTAAGTCCCATATGTAGTGCATGTGGATCTCCATGTGCTTCGTCCACTACCTCTAAACTAAATCTCTACTGCATTCTCAGAGTGCCTCATTGTCACACCGTGAAGTGATTAATCGTTTGAAACCAAATGCCCAACTTAGTGAGAAACTTTGTAGCCACATAGCCCCAATGGTTATGTTAACTACCCTCGCATCACTGACCAATATAGAGAAATGGTTTTGCTTTTCTCTAATTCAACATAGGGTCAAACCAATATTGAGTGAGTAAACATATGTGGAATTATGATCAATGTTATCGCCAGCCCACTCAGAATTAGTAAATCCAATGACTTAATGATTTGAGCATACCGATCCCAAAGGTGTTAAATCAGATGTGTCAAAGGATATGCTTTGCATCTTTCCAATGTAGCTCATGTGGTTCCTAAATGAACCTCTCAAAATGCACCAACCGTGATATATGAGAGGTCTAGTCCGAGTGTGGAGATACAAAAAATCTCCCACTAGCTATCCTTGCATAATGTGTTTGTCAAATCCGGGGTGGAGTCTCCCCACCATCCTCAAGTTTGACTCCTCGTAAGGAAGGAGTCAGGGAAGAGTTGTAGTCTATCACATGAAATATCTCAAGGAGGTTTCATGCATAATTGGCCTGAGACAATTTGATGTTTGATGCATCTTGACTGATCTCAAGTCCGAGGAAGCGAAAGGAAACCATGTCCATCATAAAAAACCTATCATGAAGAATCCTTGAATGCGCGAATCAATTTGTCAAGCAACCGGCGATCAAGAACTACTTCCATTATTACAGAACCGCAAAGTGAAGTGAATCAATCAACCCGAAGCATGTATTCATTCGGGTCTGATTTACAACGCATAAAGTTCTGTGACAAATGTGTAGGAGTGTTAGGCCTTACTATGACAACCTGAGGAGGTGGGGGGGGGTGAATCAATTGTTATTGTGCTTAAAAATTTTTAAGTCTATTTGATCTGAAAATTTAACTTGATCTAAAATTCAAGATCTTTTAACCATTATTTGCATGTGAATTTTTAACTGTTAACCATCTTTGTAATGCAAAATTAAAGAATATCCATCAAGCATATGAGCACATAAACATGTAAGCAAATCATCTATGAACAAGAATTGGTAACAGAGTTCACCAGACTTCCTGGCTATGTCTTCGGGTCCACTCCAACAGTGCGACCGCTCTTTAATTAATCTCAAATGCTTAAAAATTACAAAGAAAAGGCTTATATAAGAGCTCTCAAAAACCAACTTTCAGATCTGCAATTCTGTGCAGAAACAGACATCATAGGTGGCTGGAAAACGTCATTCTGCAACTTTTGACTATAAACTTGAGTATGCTTGGCTCGCTCAAATGGGCTATGGAGGCACTTTTCTGTTTGGCTACTCTGATGACAAAACAAAGAGCATGTTTGGAATCCCCTCGAAATTCTGCAACTTTTAAGTATAAAGTCAACTTATTTATGAGTAGGTCCCCTAGGACACCTCCTGGCATGAATTCAAATGTAGATTCTATCTGTCAGATCCGTACAGTCTCGAAAAGCATGCCCACTCCTCTTCTGAAGGCACTTTGTTGTTTGGTTACTTTGATGAAGAAACAAAGAGCATATTCAAAATCCTCACGAAATTCTGCAACTTTTGAGTATAAAGTCGACCTATTTCTGAGCAGGTCGCCTGGGACATCTCTTGGCATGGATTCCAATGTAGCATCTACCAACTCCTCCTGCCTCATTTTACGTGCCCAACTAAATAAACAGAGACGCTAACTAGTTCACCAAATTTAGCGAACCTCCTCCAGATTTGGCGGTAACCACCAAATTTGGCGGAAATCCACCAGATTTGGTTGAATCCACCAAACTGTTGGGCTTCTAGAAGGGGACACGTGGTGCCTTCTGATTGGGTCATGTGTCAGCCTCTCATTGGCTGATGCCACACACCTTGCTGACGTCATCATCCATATGGATGACATCATCATTCGTATGACCCTGCCACGTGTCACCTATACGGTCTGCCACATGTCATGCTGATGTCATCATTCGTACCGCTGACATCATCACCTGTACAACCCTACCACGTGTCACCTGTACGACCCTACCACATGTCACCTGTATGGCCTGCCGCATGTCCTGCTGACATCATCGTCCATACTACTGATGTCATCACCTGTACGACCCTGCCACGTGTCACCTGTACGACCTGCCGCGTGTCTTGTTGACGTCATCGTATATATTGCTAATGTCATCACCTGTATGGCCTGCCATGTGTCACATTCTTAGGCTACCACATGTCAAGCTAACGTCAACATCCGTACTACTGACGTCATCAGTATGGCCTACTGACTGTTTGACTTTTTGTCGTTATTTTCGAAAAACTTCAGAGTGTCATAACTTCTTCATACGAGCTCCATTTGAGAAAATAAATATATGGTTGGAATCGGGAGAACGAGCCAGACACAATGGCGTTGGTTTCATCCAATTATGAGAACCTTGATTTTTAAGCATTTTTTGAGCCTAGGGACCCTTCTGAGACTTCTGGGTCATTCCTAGATCCTCCTTTTCTGCATTTGAGTATTTTCAAGCAGCTTTTGATCCACCTAGATCACTATTAAAACATTCTTAATCTTTCTTCAAGTGATCATCAATATTATACAACATATGGACAACATAAATAATGAGCATCAGTCACACATAAGATATACATAGAGACATATTTTCAGGAGGAAACCCATAAATGGAGAAAACCTCTTCTTCTTCTAAATGATAGGTTGTATTTTAAGTTCTATACATCATCTATAACTGAGCACCAACTCAATGTGAGGCTACTACCTCTGTTTTACAAGCTCCAACTTGTTTGAGAGCACCAACCCTCTGGTTTCTCTAGAACCCACTAGAAAGAAGCACCAACTCCCTGAGTGTTCCAACATCGACTGGATGGAAACACCTACTTCCACTTATACAAGAACCAACTTGTTTGAGAGCACCAACTCTCTGGTTTCTCTAGCACCCACTAGAAGGAAGCACCAACTCTCTAAATATTCCAGCACCAACTGGATTTATACAAGCACCAATTTGTATACAGAAAACTCTGTGTTTTCCCGAGCACCACCCTGCCACCCTATTTTCTCTGGATACAACCAGATGGAAGATACAACTCCTTGTGTTCAAGCACCCACTTGAACCTCTGAGGACAACAGTCCTCCCTAGCACCTCCCGACCACCCTGAAATATAAAACTTTTCTTTCTGTGAATTTATTACAGTGATTCAATAGTTTTCATTTTCTTACTAGGCTTATCACTGTTCAGCTATGCTGCTCTTCTCTGCCTACATCAGTGTCTCCCTTCTTTCATCCTTGTCATCTTTCTGATCTTATCCTCTATCTCATCATGCACACCTCATAGTTCTCTTCTTCTCACAGATATGCATCTTTGATATGTGCTCTTTCTGCTCTCTTCCACTATTCTGTTATATTCAGCTTATGTTCCTCATCTCTGTGTTTTCTTTCCACTGCGCATACTGTAATTTTACCTTTCTACAGTTCAATTCATTTTTCACTCAGCACAACCACATGTGCATAGTCACAACGTGTTTCTTTTATACACTTCCTCTTCGGTTACACCTCAAATCTTCTTGGGCTAAAACACCTCAGCAATTGAATCACCAACCTTCCAAGAACCATGATTCGGTTATGATAACTGAATCGTAACTGAACAATTAATCATACAGATCAATAATATCCCTTTGATGAGATGCTCAAATAATCAACACCATTGTATTAAATCCACAGGGTCTTGCATTTATTTCTCCATTTCTCATTTCGACATTTCGACATTCCTGTGGTGAAGAGTCTCGACTCTTCATGTTACGATCACCAAAAAGGAATCTTGGTGTTAGCTCCTCCCTCTCACATGACGAATGACGATGACCACAACCTACACCAAAAGGTGTTTTTTGTATTTCGGCATTTCGGCATTTTGGCATTCCCGTGGTGAAGTGTTTCAACACTCCAACTCCCGGTATCCGAAACCTGCACCAAAAGGTGTTTTTCGCATTTCGGCATTCCGACATTCCCGGGGTGAAGTGTTTCGACACTCCAACTCATGGTATCCGAAACCTGAACCAAACGGTGTTTTTCACATTTCGTCATTCCTGTGGTGAAGTGTTTCGACACTCCAACTCCCGGTATCCAAAACCTGCACCAAAAGGTGTTTTTTGCATTTCAGCATTCTGACATTTCGACATTCCTATGGTGAAGTGTTTCGACACTCGAAATCTCAGTATTCGAAACTCCAAAATGGAGTAAGATCAACGGTCCGGTATTTTGATGTTTCACATTTTGGCGTTTCGACATTTATGTGATGAAGTGTTTCGACACTTCCAACTCTTGGTATCTGAAACTACGAAATGAAGTCAGATCAATGGTCTGGTATTTCGGCGTTTCGCATTTCGACGTTTCAACATTTTTGTGATGAAGTGTTTCTACACTTCCAACTCCTGGTATCTGAAACTTTGAAATGGAGTCAGATCAACGGTTTGGTATTTCGACATTTCATCATTTCTGTGATGAAGTGTTTCGACACTTCCAACTCCTAGTATCCGAAACTCTGAAATAGAGTTTGGCTTCTGATACCCGAAATGGAGTTTAGCTTCTAATATTGCCATGCGATCATCATTGTGTTGTTGGTCATGATCTTTTCCATCAATGACAAACACACATACTCTGCCTCTGTCTGAAAACATGCTTTAGCTTCTGATACCCAAAATGGATTTTAGCTTTTGATCTTGCCATGCTATCATCATTGTGTTGTTGGTCATGATCTTTGCCATCAA